>CAUYRT010093810.1:0-68081 GCA_963574885.1 Lepilemur ruficaudatus
AATTAATTTCTTTCTATTTGTAGTAGAGACGGGGTCTCACTCTTGCTCAGGCTGGTCTTGAACTCCTGACCTTGAGCTATCCACCCGCCTCGGCCTCCCAGAGTGCTAGGATTACAGGCGTGAGCCACCGCGCCCGGCCTGGAGTTTACTCTTATACCAGTTTTATGGGGGAGTTGTTAATCATCTGCTTGTCAAACAATGCAAGCAGTTGGCATTGAAGGAGCAAGGTATTTAAGATACTCTAAAAATTGAATGATTAGTTTGACCATATAATTAAGTAGTTCAAAAGATTGTACTTTGTAGGTATTATATGTATAGTTTTTTCCCAGAAAACCATGCATACCTGTTGATTTAAATGGTTGTTTTATATTGAAATGCTTTCTTTTCTGTGACTAGTTCTTTACCTTCATGGATTTTATTTTCTGTCATTTCTGTCTCCTCCCTCTCATCCCAATTCCAAATCTTTATTTATTAGAAAATATTGTATGACTCACAAACTTTAAGCATAGGATAAAGTCACTTTACCTCTTGAGGACTTGAAATAAGTACCTTTTAATGACCTTAACCCTTATGAAATCAGTTTCTTTTTCTACTCTTGCTGCATCAGGTAGATCTGTTTGTTTTTATCTGTAATGCCTCTTTTCATTTGACTGCATTTTTTGTTCCCCTTCTGTCTTCTGTCTTACATAATTTTTCAGTATTCAATAAAATGGGAAAGTGTATCTGGCAAAGTTGGTTGGAGAATTTGCTGAATCTGGGCTTCCATAATGTGAATATTTGAAAGTTTTAAAAGACGTGCTTCTTGTTGTTTAAGATTTAAATAAAAGAAAGATATTCTTTATAATAGTTGTCTTTGATTTCAGTCTTCTAGCCTTTAAAAAGAAAAATACAAATTTCAATCTGATTGTTTTTAGAACCAATTACAACTGTTTTTGAAATAGTTAGAAGTATGTGATTATCACCATTGGGATATGTTTTTAAATTTTTCTTCTGTCTCCAGTTAACACATATGTGGTCCACTGCATGCCTGCTGTGCCAACTGCCCATGACTATCATAGGAGAACAGGGAGATGCAGAGGAGCAGCGGTGTTAAAGGCTCACAGTGCATCCCCTTTCTCCTGCCTGGTTAATCTTCCAGAGTAGGACTCAAGCGTGCCATCCAGGGGACCCCTCTCTCTGTTCACTGAGCAACAGAGTTCTCAGCTGAGGAGAAAAGGTGTACCACAAAGCTATCTGTCTTGAGTTGAAAGAAGAGATTCCACATGAGAAGGAACTAGCATAAGAACTCTGGCAACATGAAAAAAACAGGCCATTTTAACACCCCTGAAGGATCATGATAGTTCTCCAGCGATGGACTCCAACCAAAAGGAAATTGTCGAAATGTCAGATATGGAATTCAGAATATGGATGGCAAGTAAGATCAATGGGATTGATGAGAAAGTTGAAGACAAAGAAACCAAAAAAATAATTCAAGACGTGAATTATCGTGAATTATCTCTAAAGAGATAATATAAATGGAACTTACAAAAATGAAAGAGTCATTTAGGAAATTTCAAAACACAGTGGAAAGTTTTAACAGACTAGACCAAGAAGAAGAAAGAATTTCAGAGCTTAAAGAGGTGGCTTTTGACTTAACCGAGTTAGTCAAAGATGAAGGAAAAGAGATTCAAGAAGAAAGAATAATCTCTCTGAGAAATGGGGAGAAGAAAAAGCAAAAAACATGGAAAACCTATTTGAGGGAATAATTCCCTGGTGTCACCAGAGATTTAGACATTTCAGATACAAAAAGTTACCAAACACCCGGAAGATTCATGGCAAGTAGGACATCACCAAGGAACATAGTCATCAATATGGCCAAAATCAAAATGAAGGAGAAAATCCTATAAGCTGTGAGACTATAACAGCAAGTAACTTACAAAGGAAAATCTATCAGTCTAAAGGCCTACTTCTCAGTAGAAACCTTTCAAGTCAAAAGGGGTTTGGGTTCCGTTTTTAGTCTTCTTAAACAGAATAACTGCCAGCCAAGAATTTTGTATCCTGTAAAACTAAGTTTAAGTTTCATAAATGAAGGAAAAATAAAGTCTTTCCCAGATAAGCAAACACTAAGGGAATTTGTCACCACTAGACCTACCCTACAAGAAATGCTTAAAAGTGCTCTATATGTGAAACAGGACAATTGATATCCAACCAGCATAAAAACACTCAAAAGTTAAAACTCACAGCTCTTATAAAACAGTAACACAAATGAGAAAACAAAGGGACTAGGTAACAATCAACATGATGAACAGAATAGTAGGTCACATATCAATACTACAATAACATTGAATATAAATGACCCACTTAAAAGATACGTATTGGCTGAATGGATAAAAACTCAACTCAACCCTGTCTCTGAGAAGCCCATTTAACTTGCAGAGATTCTCACAGACATGAGGTAAATGGGTGGAAAAAAATATTCCATGCAAACAGAAACCAAAAATGAGCAAGAGTAGCTATTCTTGTGTTAGATAAAATAGACTTTAAATCAACAGTGGTTAAAAAAAGACGATCATTATATAATGATAAAGGGATCAATTTGAGAAGATCTAACAGTCCTAAATGTAGATGCACCTAACACAGGAGCACCCAGATTCATGAAACAAATTCTACTAGATATAAGGAAGAAAATAAACAGCAGCCTTGTATTAATGATAGCCAGGGACTTCGACACTCCACTGATAGGACTAGAGAGATCATTAAGGCAGAAAATCAACACTCTGCTTAAACGGGATTCTAGAACAAATTGACTTAACAGACATTTACAGAACATTTCTACCCAAAAACTGCAGAGTATACATTCTTCTCAGCACATGGGACATTTTCCAAGATATATATTAGGCTACAAAAAAGTCTCAGCAAAGAAAAAATTATAATCATGTCATGTTTCTTTTCAGACCACGGTGGAATAAAACTAGAAATCATTCATAAGAGGAACTCACAAAACTACACAAACACATGGAAATTAAACAACCTGCTGCTCAATGATCCTTGGGTCAATGATGAAATCAAGGTGGAAATTTAAAACAAATTATCAAATTGAATGACAAGCCAAAAGTTGGTTCTTTGTAAAGATAAAAATCACTAGACCACTAACTAGATTAACTGGAAATATTAATAGAGGAGAAAGGATTCAAATAAGCTCAATCAGAAATGAAAAAGGAGATATTACACCTGATAACATGGAAATACAAAATATTTGAGACTACTGTGAGAACCTTTATGCGCAGAAACTAGAAAATCTGGAGGAAATGGATAAATTTCTGGAAACATGCAGCCTCCCACGTTTGAATCAGGAAGAAATAAAAATTCTAAATAGACCAATAACTAGTGGAGAGATTGAAACAGTAATAAAAAACCTCCCCATAAAAAAAAAAAAAGGCCTGGATTGACAGCCAAATGCTACCAGACCAACAAAGAACAACTGACACCTGTCCTACTGAAAGTGTTCCATAACATCGAGAAAGAGGGAATCCTTGTTAACTCATTCTGTGAAGCCATTATCACCCTGATACCAACATCAGGTAAGGATACAACAAAGAAAGAAAACTATAGGCCAATATCCCTCATGAGCATAGATGTAGAAATCCTCACCAAAGTACTAGGAAACCAAACCCAACAGCATATCAAAATGATAGTTCTTCATGATCAAGTGGGTTTCATCCCAGGAATGCACAGATGGTTCATCATACACAAATCAATAAATGTGATTCACCATATAAAAAGATTAAAAATGGGAATCATGTGATCCTCTCAATATATGCATAAAAAGCATTCAGTAAAACCCAGCACCCCTGCTTGATAAAAAGCCTCAACAAACAAGGCATAGAGGGAACATACCTTAAAATAAACCCACAGCCACATTATACTGAATGGGGAAAAGTTGAAAGCATTCCTCTTAAGAACTGGAATAAGACAAAGGATGCCCACTGCCATCACTTCTATTCACCATAATACTGGAAGTCCTAGCCAGAGCAGTCAGGAAAGAAAAAGAAATAAAGAGCATGTAAGTCAGGAAAGAGGAGGTCAGACTGTTTACCAGTGATATGATCTTATATCTAGAAAACTCTAAAGACTCCACCAGAAGACTCTTAGAATTGATTGATAAATTCAGTAAAGTCTCAGGTTACAAAATTAATGTACATAAATGCATAGCATTTCTATATACTAGTTATAGTCAAGCTGAGAGTCAAATCAAGAACTCAATACCATTTACACTAGCTACAAGGAAAAGTAAGATACCTAGGAATATACTCAACCAAGAAGGTGAAAGATCTTTACAAGGAGAACTATAAAACACCTGTGTTCTTTCAACATCTGTGATGAAGGAAATCATAGAGGACACAAACAAATGTAAAAACATCCCATGCTCATGGATTAGAAGAATCAGCATTGTTAAATGTCCATACTGCCTAAAGTGATTTACAGATTCAATGCAGTTTCCATCAAAATACCAATGTCACTTTTCACAGATTTAGAAAAAACAATCCTAAACTTCATATGGAACCAAAAAAAGGCCCAAATAGCCAAAACAATTCTAAACACAACAACAAATCTGAAGGACGTCAGGTTATCTGACTTCTAGTTATACTACAGAGATGTAGTAACCAAAAGAGCATAATACTGGTATAAAAGTAGACAAATAGACCAATGGAACGCATAGAGAATCCAGAAATAAACCCATATATCTACAACCGAGTTTCAACAAAGCAGACAAAAATGTACACTGGGGAAAGGACACCCTATTTGATAAGTGGTGCTGGGAACATTGGATAGCTACATGCAGAAGAATGAAACTATGAAACTGCATCCCTATCTCTCACCATATGTAAAAATTAAGATGGATTAAAGATTTAAATGTAAGACTTGAAACCATAAAAATTCTAGGAGAAAACATAGGAAAAACTCTCCTGGACATTGGCCTAGGCAAAGAATTTATGACTAAGATCCCAAAAGCAAATACAGCAACTATAAAAATAAATAAATGGGACTTAATTAAACTGAAATATTTCTGCACAGCAAAGGAAATGATCAGAGTAAATAGACAACCTACAGAATGGGAGAAAATACTCAAAAACTATACTTCCAACAAAGCCTAATATCCAGAATCTATAGAAAACTCAAACCAGCATGAAAAAACCTCATCAAAAAGTGGGTGAAAGACATGAAGTTTTTTTTTTTTCAAAAGAGACAAATGGCCAATAAACATATGAAAATATACTCAGCATCATTAATCAGGGAAATGCAAATTAAAACAAGAATGAGATATATACCACCTTACCCCTGTCAAAATGGCCATTACTGAAAAGTCAAAAAAACAACAGATGGTGGTACAGATGAGGTGAAAAGGGAATGTGTATACACTGTTTTGGGGAATGTAAACTTAGTGCAACCTCTATACAAAGCAGTATGGAAATAACTCAAAGAATTAAAAGTAGACCTACCATTTCATCCAGCAATTCCACTACTGGGTATCCATCCACCAGAAAAGAGACCTGCACCTGAATGCTTATTGCAGCACAATTCACAGTTGCAAAAATAGGGAATCAACCTAAGTGCCATCACTGATGAATGAATAAAGAAAATGTGGTATATGTATGTATAGGTGTACACAAACACTCCCCCCCCCCACCCGTGGGTTACTACGGAGCCATGAAAAGGAATGAAATGTTTTCTGCGGCAACTTGCTTGGAACTAGAGACTGTTATCCTAAGTGAAGTATCTCAGGAATGGAAGAACAAATGTTCTCACTTAAAAGTGGGAAGCTAAATGAAAGATACATGGTCATAAAATGGTGTGATGGACATTGAAAACTAAGGAGGTGGAAGGGTAGGAGGGAGATGAGGGATAAAAATCTACCTATCAGGTACAGTATACACTATTCTGGTGATGGGTACACTGAAAGCGCTGACTTTAGCATTATATAAATCTATTGAAATTTAAAAAAAAAAGATTTAAACCTACACCTGACTTCAGGCATCTTAACCACTAATAAGAATAGCAAACATTTAAGAAAAAACCACACATTTATTTTGTTGATTAAATTAATCCGCATACTCTACCTTTAGGCTTTTCTTCAACCAAGAGCAAAATAGTGGTATACTCCTGTGTTTTGAAAAATGAGGTTATGCTGGTTTAATTGAGGCAGGAATGGATCAGCCTTTTGGATTATTTGTTTTGTAATTTTATGTTTGGGTATGGAGCCAGAGCTGAAAAACTTTGTATCTAGTGCCTATGACACAGTACATATAATAAATTTAACAAATGTGTGAGTGAGTGAATTTGGATTGATTGAATGATTGAATTGAATAAACCTAATTAAGATGGAGCAGGAACTCTGTTTTCATAGGGTGTACTATCTTCAGATGTTGAGACTTTTGCAGTTGGCCTAGTAAAATGAACTTGGCACTGGTTTGCAGACCACTGGGAAATTCTGATATTTTCAGTAATGTGGTAAAAACATACTGTAAGAATACAATTGTAGATGTATTTCATAGTTTGAAACTTTCAAAAGGCTTTTCTCGATAGAACTAATATGTTTTGCAGTAGAAATTTTGTGAAACATGGTAAGGAATGGGAAGGAGAAAATACGACTTACATGTAAGTCTACCACCTGGAGAAAGACACTGTTAGCCACTTCGTGTATTTGTGCATACAGACGTCAACACATAAATAAAATAGAGATTGTATACATTCAGTTTTGAGTTCTTTTTTTGTTTTGTTTTGAATTCAATTAAATTTTTTTTCCTCTTTAATATTTGAACCTTACAGGCCCCTTTACAGATGTAGTCACTACAAATCTTAAATTGCGAAATCCATCTGATAGAAAAGTGTGTTTCAAAGTGAAGACTACAGCACCTCGCCGGTACTGTGTGAGGCCCAACAGTGGAATTATTGACCCAGGGTCGACTGTGACTGTTTCAGGTAGCAAATCATATCCTGAATATATGTACATTTTAATTTTGACATTTTATGATTATGTTTAATTTGGTTTAATTATTTGGGTTTCTTCTGGAGGGAGGGAAATAATTCTTATGTTACTCTGGCTTTGCCTTTAAAGATGTTCATTATCCTACCATATGCAAACTGTTGTGGAAAATTTCTCTCCCTCATCTTGTTGGGGGAGGTATTTGTAATTATCGATAAGTCAGCATTGTCAATTTAAAATTTTATATCTAGCCTTTGTTTCTGTAACTCACCACTACATTCTGTTTTTATTATTTTATCTTTGGAAAATAACACCATTTTTGTTATTGGTCATTCTCATTTAGATCTTGAGCTTATTACGTATTGCATGTAGCTATAGTGTTGTCATTCTTTTGCTTAAAAAAGCACAATGCTTTTTTTGCCTATTGTATCAAATCAGGTGAGTCTTCCTGCCTTTCATGGTGAATGTGAACAGTGTCCTGCATTTGAAAACTTTACTTTTGTTACTCTCTTATGTCTTTATTTGTAGTTGAAGTGTGCTTGGTTTTTGCAATATATGGATTTCTTACTCCTGCTGTTGAGTCAATCTATGCTGGTGCCATAGTGGATGCACTCTGTAAACTGTTCCTTTCTTCCCTCAGATAGTCCCTCTGATTTCTGAGGACGATACTCCTTAACTATGTATCTAACATACCTGGGAAATAGGAAGCAAGTATGAGAGTGTATATAGTTCCGTTATGGAAGAACCTCTTAAGTTTATAACAGTAGTTCTCATCTCCCACTTTGTGTTGTGATAACATGGGGAGCATGAACACATGAGTTCATCTCATATCAGAATCTCTGGGGCATGGCTTAGAATTAACAACAACAATGAGAATGCCTGGGTGATCCTGACAAGCAATCCTAAAATACAATTCTGTATCAGTTTTCTAGTTTTCAAATCCATAGCAGATTAAAAATAGCAAATTATACAGAGAGTGAGAATCTAGGGCAGGCACCTTGAGAGTATTTAGAGATGGAACCTGACTACAAGGGTAATAAAGGACAGACTGTAGTCAGAGTTCTTTGTGACACTAAATCCTCCCTCAGTAGGTATAGGCCAAAACTCAAGAGCTAGGAAGCTCTAGAAAAAAAGATGTTTTTAGTGACTCTTGTGATAAGGTGGCCTGGGAAGAATCCTTTCATGTTTGTTTGCATAGTCAAGTTCATTAGTTCCTGAGAAAGATGGATGGGCAATAAGATAAAGGAAGCAATATATACGTTCTAGATGTTGCTGTCTACATCTTTAAGCCTTTAGCTAAATTGGAAGGAGATAGAATTACTTCAGTCCACGTAGTTAAAAATAGTTTATTGGTATAAACAGCTATATCCCTAGGAATCCATAGAACTATTATAGAATGACTTTTTTTTTGAGGGTTCCAGATTACTGAAGTTTAAGAACATTAATATTTCTTAAGGAAATTTATACTTTTCAAAAGCACTTTTTGCCACATAAACCCACTGCATTGAGCACCTGACTTACTGAAAACTCCAAGCTAATTAATGATTACATAGCATGTCCTCAGATTCCTCTCCTCCAATTTGAATTTAGCTTTTCTAGTTTTTAGTGTAGTGCCTTTCCACTTAAGGTGTCACTCAGCTCTGCTTCCTCCAGCTACCTTCTCTGTTTAATTCTATTACATGTTCGTTTCTTTTTTTCCTGTGTCCCTTTAGCACTTAGTTTTGTAGATTTGCTCTTTTAATTTGTACATATTTATATTTTGGGGATTGCCTTCTCTTGTTACATAGTTTGCAACCTTAATTAGAGTGTAGTTGTCATAAAGTTAACCATGTTTTAAGCTTGCTTTTTATTCACAGATTTTTGGTTCATAATGATTAGCTTACAGTGATTGCTCAGTGAAGGCTATTAATGGAATTTTATTGTGCCTTCTCTTGGTTCCCTTGAAAAAATTTTTTTTAGCCGTGATAGGAGTTAATGGACTTTTCAGACATATCTTATGAATAAGATTTTCTTATATAATTGTTATGTCTTGCATTTGCTTAATTGTAGTGTCTTTTTGATATATCTTAGAAATAATCTAAATATTAGCAGGGAGTAAATTCTATAACACCATATGCATGTTTTATATAATTGTTGGCTTATTCTTTATAATCTTTTATATTAGATTTATGTTACTTAAGTTTAGTATGACTTATAACCACTCAGAGCCTTAAATAACCTAAACTGAAAATCATAAATGGTTAGAAAAAATTTGAATATTATTATTGGGACTGTAGAATAAATTCTAGAGATGAAGAGGCTATGTATATACTTTGTTTTTTTAAACAATTTAAATTGTTAAACTCTTTTTGAATAGATGTTTATTTAAAATCCATTTTAGAAAAATTAGTTATATTAAAACATTAATATATGCCAGTTTTTTTTAAGTTATCAAGTATTTCTCCTTTAACCTCAATTGTCTAATTTTAAAGTATCATGAAATACTAAAATGAAGCCTAAATTCACATTATAACTAGTCTTATTATAATAAAAATGATTTAATCTGAGCTTACAGGCAATATAGGAGTTACTGTTGCCAAAGTTTTGAAAATTTTTATGAAGTAAGTATAGAAAGAGCAGTCATAGATTCATATATTTTTTTTTAATAGCCATATGTTATTTTGTGGGTTGTAAAAGACTTAGTAAATCAGAAAGGTGGGCAAATTAAAAATAATTAGAATCTATAAAGTTGATTCTGGATCTTTAAATAATCTAGTGTTTGATTTCTTGAACCTTAGTTGTCTTGAAATTTGCATATTAGTGAATGAATGAGGTAATAGGAGTCATGTGCAAACAAATGCAGAAGACAATATATCTTTTCTTCTTATTTAGTAATGCTACAGCCGTTTGACTATGATCCGAACGAAAAGAGTAAACACAAGTTTATGGTACAGACGATTTTTGCTCCACCAAACACTTCAGATATGGAAGCTGTGGTAAGTATGGAAGTTGAACAGAATTTATTTTGAGGAATGTAGTTTAAACTGTTGGTTGGTTTTGTTTAGTATTCAATAGAGAACTTAATTTTTAGAAATTTAAAATTAAATTTAGATTTTTAAAAAATCAGTAAGTCTGTTGATTATGGATAATCCTGACTTAATTTCAGGAATGAAAATTTTGAAATAGTATTTTTAGAAACAGTTTAGAAATGCTACTACTAAGAAGAAAGTCCTGTGATTGCTAGTGATGTCAGTGTGATTTTAATGGGTGGTGATAGTAGCTCTAGAATTACATAAAAGTTTTGTGACATCAGCAGATAACGGTGGCAAGGTGATCAACATGGAGTGCAGCAGTGTATTCCGGCTGAGCCAAGCAGTTACACTCATTGTCTGTCTGTTCCTTGAGGTGAAACCTGTTTGCCATGATCATACTTCCTATGTCTCATGTTTGGTGTTTATTTTTAGTGGAAAGAGGCAAAACCTGATGAATTAATGGACTCCAAATTGAGATGTGTATTTGAAATGCCCAATGAAAATGATAAATTGGTAAGTAGGAAAATACAAGAAAATTGGAAGCTATTGAGCTCTCAGTTTTTTTGGTTGATTTTGGTTCTGTTTTTGGCCTTAGGGGTGTGTGTGCGGTGGCTATCACAAAAGACTATCACATAAGGCTGTCACATAAGACTCAATGCTTATTTAAGTTTAAAAAAACTTGTTATGCTTTTTTTCATTTTATAACATTTTGTTTATCTAAGAAGAAAGAAATGCTCTTAGGTCTAAGCTGCATGTTGGAGAAGAATCATTTAATTCTACTGAGTTTTTGCCACTTAAACCACTTCAAATTCTTTTTTAGAATGAGACGTGTATATAATAAATATATTTTATTTATATATAAATGAATTTGTAAGTAAAATGTAATAAATATATAATACATATAACAAATATAATGAAGGAAAGCTTAAAGATTCTTTTTGGCAACTATATACCAGCAGTCTGGGTTTAAAAATTATAATTTACATGGATGGTTTATTCCAGGTTTAGCTATTTCCAACTATTTTGCTCACTTCTGTTTTTGGTTAAAATCCATCTAATTTTATTTTTTAGTAAATTTTATGTTGCTTATTGATAGTGTGAAACAAATACAATTTGAGGGACTGAGAAATATATATATATATATGTAGTTAAAAAATCAGTCTATGCATGTAGAGTGGGTTGTGGTCACTTTCCTTTTTCCCTTTTTGGATTGCAAATTTGAATCGTTTTCTGTGGTTCATAGGAGGGATTTGAAAGATAAGATTTTTGTGTGTGTGACTTAATGTATACAATAATATGGATAAATAGAATTGTTTGGTGCAGTTTGATTATAATCTGATGTGACTCTTGCCTTGATCTGGAGACCATTTGCTCTACTGAAAAGTAAACATGAGGCCAGGTGTGGTGGCTCATACCTGTACTTCCAGCACTTTGGGATGCTGAGATGGATCCTTGAGGCCATGAGTTTAAGACCAGCCTGGCAACATAGTGAGATCACAGCTGTACAAAAAATTTTTAAAGAATTAGCTAGGCGTGCTGGCACATACTTGTAATTGTAGTTACTTGGGAGGCTGAGGCAGGAGGATTGCTTGAGCCCAGGAGTTTGAGGTTGCAGCAAATGATGATGATGTCACTGCACTCTAGCACTGGGGACAGAGCAAGACCCAGTCCTAAAAGTAAACATGTAGGTTAAATACGTGGGCTGTTATTGTGTTACTCTTTCAGGATAAACTGAAATGAAAAAGTCTCTGAATGGTAATTAGGTGTTGACCAAATTATTTATGGAATTTTAAAAGTGCCCTTTTAAAAACATTTTGTGGTATTTGCCCAAAGCAAAAAATACTGATGCATATATTTTTATTGTAAAGTGAGGGTTAGATGGCATGTTTATGCTTCCCATTTGGAGTTGTCTTTCTCTTTTGCCTAGGCTGGTAGGAACCTAATAGCTTTATTAGCTTTTAGCTCTTATTATTGGAACCAAGAAAACATAATAGCACATTGTCTGGATTGACTTTTTTTTTTTAAATTGGATATTTTCTCACTTAGAGTTTTATGTTTTTTTTTACAATAATTTAATAAACATAGATCTGGCCGTCTTTCATTTGGGCTTTTATGATGCTCTGGATAGCAGACTATTTGAGGTTATAGTCTGAAAAGGGTTGGAGCCTAGGTGTTTGATGCTGATTAAGAGCAGTTCTCACTGCTTTAAAAACCAAACCAGAAGTTGATGGAAATGATATGGCTACACTTGAGCCTAGCCATTTACCACTTCTTGGAGGAGAATAACAGGTATGCCCCCCTATAGGTATAGCCCATAGTAATCCAAGAAAGCAGTTTTGGATCTGCTTTAGCACTTGAACAATTACGGAATGGAGTTCCCAGAGTTCCACACTATGGAGCCTAAGCAGAAGTAATTTGGGCCTGGAACTTTTTCAGGGCAAGTATTATTAGTAACGTAAAGGCCATTCAGTAACTTCAAAGTACTCCAGAGAATATCTGATTCTGAGCCTTGATGAGCTAGCTGCAGAATGTAATTTTCACTAATTGAATTACTTGGATTTGTATATTAAATTGTAGGGAATATCTGCTAAAGGTGATTTTTTAAGAAAACATGTTATTTTGGATAACTTTACCTTGAAAAGTATATAGCAGTACAGTGAACCTCTGTGAGCCTATGACTAGCTTTAACAATTACCAGTTTGTGGTTAATCTTATATCTAAATCCCATTATTTACCATCTCACATACTGTTTAAGACAAATGCCAGATATCATATAGTTTCATCTGTAATTATTTCAGTATATATCTTTCAAACTACTTTAACAAAAGGATAAAAGAGTTTTAATGACAATACCCTTATTATGCCTTTAAAAATTTAATGTATCATTAATATCAAACTATCCAGGCAGCATTCACATTTGTCTCACAAATGTCATTTAAGATTTTCTTTTTGCAGTTTGTTTGATTTGAGATCAAAATAAAGTCTAAACACTGCTACTGGATGACATGTTTCTTAAATCTCTTAGTCTATAGGACGCCTCTCTGTTTTGCTCTTGCAAATTGTTAAACTAGGTTTGCCTGTGGACTGTCCCATAGACTAGATTTTGCTCATTGCATCCTGTGGTGTCATTTAACTTTTTCTCTGTCGTTGGTATTTCCTATAATTAAAAGTTCTAGATGAGTTGTTCGCATCCAGGGGCAATTGATTTGCTCCTCTAGAGGCAATGTCTGGAGACGGTTTGGTTTTTACAACTGAGGGTTGGAGAGGGCATGTGTCTCTCTAGTGAGTGGAGGCAAGGATGCTGCTCACCTTTCTACAGTGCACAGGATGGACCCTACAATAAAGAATTATGGCCCAAAATATCAATAAAATTGAGATTGAGAAATATGGCCTAGGTCCGTTGATTCATTTATGATTGCATAATGGTGATATTCTGTCATTTCTACTTCATATACTAAGAATACTTGTGTAAAGAGAAACTTGTTTTCATCTAATATTTAGTTATTCAGTGATAGAGTTTATAAGGGCAGGATAAATGAGTCTCTCTTTAATTACAGGTTTTTAAAAAATTCCGTTGGTTCACAAGCATCCCTCTGGTGATGTACAATCAATCTTCTTCCCTCATTCCTTTCTTCCTTTCCTCCTTACTTTCTATATTGTTAGAGGTCATGAATTTAAACATTTTGGTTTCAGCTCCTGTTGGTGCTCGTGTTGCCTGGTAAGGAACCTCTTTGAGTTGGTTGAGTTTTTTTGACCCTAGTATTCTTTGGTAATTCTCTTGATGTTTAATATGGCAAGATTTTTCCAGGCCCAGACCTGGACTCAGCCATTTCTTCAAGAAGCTCTGGTCCATTTCAGTAGGAGATGGTATTTCAGGACCACAATCTGTGCCTTGGGACAAGATTGATATTTAATTTTGTCAGAATTTCTTTTGATCAAAATTGGAGTCATTTGTCATTTGAAGGCATGTCTTCAAATGCTAAAATTTTAATGATAAAATTATTTCAGCAGCATATAGGATGATGTGGATTATTTTATTTCTTATGGTAATGATTGCATTTTATGATTGGGATATGTTCTTGAAGATCTTGCACAATTCAAAACATGCAAAATCCAACACTGATCCTGAGAAGAATGAGCAGGTACTTCTGAAAACCAACTGAAGTGGTGTTTCAGTGTAGCAATACAATAAATATGGCTTAGGATTTTCATGGCTCACTGGCCTTGCCATTATGATTTTTGATGGATATTTTTAAGTGTTTAGAATTCATATTTCAAGTATTACACATAAAATGAGACTTTAAGATTTCATTGTATCACTATTTCAAGTTTATATAATTCAAATGTGCAAAAGTTGTATCTCTACTGTATATAAGCTAGAGGTGGCTTTAATTGATTGTGTATGGTAAAAAGGAGAGACGCCAAAACAGGGCTGTGTTTTTATAAGGCAGTATTTCCCAGTGTATTGGGTTGGGAGAGTTCTGTGGTCAAGTGAGTTTGGAAAAATTCTGGAAACACCTTGTCTCCAAAAGTAAATCACGTTGTAGATTTGCATATTAAAGGCTCCAATAAGGCTTACAGTAAAGAAATATGTTTAGCTCAGCATTTCTTTTCTGTTTAATAGAACCTAATTAACTTACAAAGTATCTGGTCTGAAAAATACACTTTTGGAAATGTTGTTCTACTTAAATTCCTTCTTGTAGTATTACTAATCTGTAGATTCTATAAGAAATGATAGTTGTTGAGAAATGTGTTTAAATTCAGTGCAACCTAGCATAGATCCAGTTCTGTTGTTAGTGGACTATGACAAGTAATCAATTTAATGTTGCCTCTTGTCTTTATGGAAAATATGAAACGTTAAAGTACCAAATCTGAAGTAGTACAAAATACATAGGAAAGTTTTTGTTTCTTTGTTTATAATAACAAGAATGAAACCTTTTCTATCTGTGTAAAAATACTTACAGAAACACCTCTTTCTTAAATACTGTATTCACGTGGTGATGACTCTGTTGATAATTGTATCTTGCTGTTGCCATGTCAGAATTGTCTGTAGGTGAAGTTGATAAAGCTGCTTAAAAAATCATATTTTTTAAGCAGTATTTTTGACACATTGATTTCTTTCTAGCATCCATAGATAAAATTACTTAATATCCCCATTCTGTATGTTTATCTTAGATTTACTTAAACAAAATTCAGTTTAGTTTTTAACTGAGTTGCTGGTGACAACTTAAGGTCACACAACTAAGTCACACAACTTTCTTTCCTTTCCTTTTCCCTTTCACCTTCTTTTCTTTTTCCTCCTCCCCTCCCCATTTTTTTTTTTTTGTAAAGAGACAGGATCTCCCTATGTTGCTCAAGATGTTCTCAAACTCTTGGGTTCAGGGGATCCTCTTGTCTCAGCCTCCTGAGTAACTGGGACTACAGGCGTATGCTGACACAACCTGCCTTTTAAATGATTTTTTTTCTTTCTTTTTTTTTCCCTTCCTTTTTAAGAAAAAATTTTTAGATGTATTTCAGTTCATCAGTGGCCCATAGCATCTTCATTTGAGTTGTTTTGAGTATGGAGAGCCATTCAGCATGTTCTCTGTATTGTTGGTAGCTGGAGGTGAAGGATACTGAAGTACTGTTATACAAAATGAAGTTCTCTGTATTATTAGTTCTGATTAGGTATTGTCAACTCTGTCATGAAATAGCTAATGTCCAATTAGTGGTAGTTTTTTTCTTTTTGGATTGAATTTGTGTTGTTATTTTTGATGTTTTATGACCTATTCAGTTCTTAGTGTTTAATTCTAAAAAAATTTTGAGGCCTTAACTCTATTTGACATTTTTCAAATTTCTTAAATGTATTACATTTCATTAATCTTTCTTCTAACATGTGATGGTGACATGTTTTCTAGGAAATAATAATGATTTGTTTTAATGAAGACAGAAGGGCTGTAAAGAACAGGGATTTCAGGGATCTTACAAAGACTTTTTTGTTAATGTACATTGTTTTCTTTTGAAACAAAGAACAGATGGGATATCAATAAATACTATTGTGGAGTCTCTTCCTGTTTTTTGTATAATACAGTATGATTTTTACCTCTATTAAAGGAAGTTGGGAAGATAGGAAGAGAACTATGGAGTAAATAGCTAGAATGTCATGAGTCTTTAAATTTGTTTATTGACCTGGCGTTGTGTGTGAGTGTGTATATATGTATGTGTGTATTGGGCAGGGGCTTATTAAAAATGTTCAGATTGAGTGTTATCAAAGGTAAGAAAACATGAAAGTATAGTTGTTCAGATATTGACAAATATTAATTAGTAAAAAAAAAATTAAGAGCCACAAAGTTAGAGTTAGAAAGTATTCATTTTAGGAAAATGTAAGGCTAGCATAAATTTAATAAGTGAACATAATGCAAGTAGATCATAGATTTTGTTTGGGAAACAATATAAAAAGGTAGTTCCAAAACGGTTGTACTTTTTGCTTTAACATAGATATTATTAGTATTATTTCTTATGCATAGCACATTTTTATAGAGTATGTGAATATTTTAGAGCCTAATGCTTTCTGTGTCAGTCATTCCCTATACCATGCAGGAGAAATAAGAATTTGGTGCAAATCTGAGAATATGTTTCCCATGCCATCTCAGGGTATAACTCCACCAGGGATTGCTCCGACTGCCACTGCAATGAGCAGCATCAGCAACACAATTGCAACATCTGCCAATTATCACACGAAGAATGACCCCAGGGAACTCAATGTGTTCAAACAGGAGAAGCAGAAGGTTTGTTATAGGGAGCTAACAAACATAGGAATTTACCAATGTTGATGATTAAGTTAATGTAGATACCTAGCAGATAAAGTGGTATTGTGAGTATGTTATATGAAGTACATAGAATTGAATTTTTCAACTATGTTTAAAATGACAGCAGAACCACAAAGCTCTTAAAAATCATGCGCACACTGGCCGGGCACAGTGGCTCACGCCTGTAATCCTAGCGCTCTGGGAGGCCGAGGCGGGTGGATTGCTCAAGGTCAGGAGTTCGAGGCCAGCCTGAGCGAGAGCGAGACCCCGTCTCTACTAATAATAGAAAGAAATAATTGGCCAACTAAATATATATATAGAAAAAATTAGCCGGGCATGGTGGCGCATGTCTGTAGTCCCAGCTACTTGGGAGGCGGAGGCAGAAGGATCGCTTCAGCCCAGGAGTTTGAGGTTGCTGTGAGCTAGGCTAATGCCACGGCAGTCTAGCCCGGGCAACAAAGTGAGACTCTGTCTCAAAAAAAAAAAAAAAAAAATCATGTGCACAAACTCTACTGGATTCTCAAAAAAATGTTCAGGCCTTAATAAAATCTCAATAGTGAGCAGAATTAATGTAAATGTGAACTGTGTAATAAAGTTGGTGTAAGTTTTCCTATGACTGAGATTTGGAGAGCATACTCTTAGAGAAAAGGGAGTATATAAAGCTTATTTGAATAGAATAGCAGGTGTAGCAGTAAAGGCTGGAGCTGGCAAGCATTGCTATGCAGGCAAGTATTTGTATTTATATTAAAAAAGAGAAATGGAATTACTACTCTATATTTCGTCATCAAATACAAATGTAGTAACCCCCATAACTGTCATTGTTGCTTATTTACATTGGTGCCCCATGTAGGAGAATTAAAACTCTAAAAACCGTAGGCCATAATTTAACTTACTACTAGTGTGGTTGTGTGTGTGTGTATACACATTTAACAGTCACTCACATAAAATGACAGCATGTGAATAAGGTAACAGTTACTTTTTGGTGGTATGATGGGTGTTTTATGATTGCCTTTGACGTTTCTCCCTTACTGGAAGCTTCAGGAACCCCACAATTTTAACAGGTTGCTTATATTTTGATTTGGCTCTGCAGAGGATATACATGCTAAGGCTTTTTAAAAAATAGGATCCTTTATCTAAATGTCTAATGGTTTTGTTATTTGGAATTATTTACTGCTGGAAATCATGGTTTTAGAGAAACAGTAAATTGGTTGTTCAGAGTGCAAAAAAAGGTCTTCAGATAGATAACCTTGTTTTTCAAATACTGCATTAACTCACAGGTTAAGACCTTAATTCTGCCTCTGACAATTCGTGCCAAAACTCTTGGTTTTAGCTGTTTTGTATACATTTTATTTATATCCCTTACTCATAATAGTTCTGAGAATGTAGTCCTATGTTTATGTCCTTCAGCCCTTGTTCTCGCAAAGGCTTTATTGCACACATTTACTCTGTCTTATATTTTACCTTTCCCCTTTTATTTCTAATCCCTAGCTCCCTCTTTCTAATTACTCCCCATAGAAGTATTATGTCATTAAATATGAAATGTATGATTTTGAATCAAAAGTTTAGTTTATTATACCTCAAACAATAAGCAGTACAATTAACCAAAGTTTGTGCCTAAACTATCGACACAGTTTTGCCATTTAACAGTAGCTTGCTTATGCCAGCAGTGAAGAAGAGTGAGTGGCGATGAAATTGTGAAAGGCGTTTTCCACAGGTTGTTGAGAACTGAATATTTTCCTCTCAAGAAGTAGTCAAAAGCCTGGAAGAAGTGGTAGTCAGTTGGTGCAAGGTCTGGTGAATACAGTGGATGATAGAGACTTTCCAAGTCCAGCTTCTGTAGTTTGAGCAGCGTTGTTTTTTGTGGTATGTGGTCTTGCAGGAGGATTGGCATGTCTGTATTGACCAATCTTGGCTGCTTAATTGCAAACATCTTCATCATTTCATCCGGTTGGTTGCAGTAGACATCCACTGTAATTGATTGACCAGATTTCATAAAGCTGTAGTGGATAATACCAGTGCTGGACCACCAAACAGACACCATTAGCTTTTTTTTGATGATTATTTGGCTTTGGACTGTGTTTCAGCACTTTATCTTTATCCAACCATTGTGCCAAACACTTGTGGTTGTCAAAAAGAATCCCTTTTTGGTCACCCGTAACAATATAGTGTAGAAGTGGTCTCTTTTTCGTCACATGTAACAATATGGTGTAGAAATGGTTCGCCTTCGTATGTCATAACAGTAAAGGCAAGCTTCTAGATGGTTTCTCTTCTGATGTTCATTTAATTCATCTGTCCAGCTTCATCTAGCCCATTTGTTTCAAATGGTCCAATATTGTTGGAATAATAACATCAAACCTTGCTGCAAATTCATGTGTAGGTTGAGATGGATTCACTTCCACTATAGCTTTCAGATCATCGTTATCTACCTTGGTCTCAGGTCACCCACATGGCTCATTTTCAAGATTAAAATCACTAGAATAGAACTTCTCAAACTATTGACATACTGTGTGTTCATTAGCTACATCCTTCCCAAGCACATTGTTGATATTTCAAGCTATCTGCGCTGCATTGGTTCCACGATGGAACTCATATGCGAAAATAACATGAATTTTTGACTTATCCATGGTTTCACAAAAATTGCTCTTAAAAAAAATTGAAAGATAATCACAAGCCAAAATGTGTGTTTGAAAGAATGAAGATGTACCTTCACTGTAAAAAAAAGAAGTGTCAAAGTGCAATGTCAGAGATATCAACTGTCAAACTTGGTACTTAAGGAAATCGGACATTTCATACTTAATAACCTAATGCTTGAAATATTAGAATTGAAGTTCTTAAGGTTGTTAAAATGAAATTCATTAATATCGTCATGCATTGCTTAATAACAAGAATATGTTCTGAGAAATGTTTTAGGCAATTTGGTCATTGTGTGAGCATCATAGAGTGTGGTTACACAAACCTAGATGGTATAGCCTACTATACACCTAGGCTGTATGGTGTGACCTGTTGATCCTGGGCTACAAACCTATATAGCATGTTACTGTCCTGAATACTGTAGGCATTTCTAACACAATGGTAAGAATTTGTGTATTCATACATATCTAAACATTGAAAAGATACTGTAAAAATACAATTTAAAAGAGAAAATGGTAGACCTCATAGGGCACTTACCACAGATGGGGCTTGCAGGACTAGAAGTTGCTCTGGGCTAAGTCAGTGAGTAAGTGATGAGTGAATGTGAAGGCCCAGGACACTGCTGTATACTACTGTAGGCTTTGTAAACACTACGCTTAGGCCACACTAAATTTACAAAAAAATATTTTTTTCTTTAATACTGAGTTAAACCATAGCTTTTTGTGACTTTTAAACTTTATAAAAGTTTCAATTTTTAAACTTTTTGACTCCTATAATACTTAGCTTTTAAAATACAAACACATTGTACAGCTGTATAAAACTATCTTATTTCTTTATATCCTTATTCTATAAGCTTTTTTCTATATTTAAATTTTTTATTTTTTATTTTTTTTTTTGTTAAAAATCAAGACACACACATGAGCCTACACAGGGTGATAAGAATCATTGCTATCACTATCTTCCACATCCCATCCCACTAGAAGGTCTTCAGGGGCAGTAACACACATGGAAATGTCATCTCTTACGACAACAATGCCTTCTTCTGGAACACTTCCTGAGGGACTTGCCTGAGGCTGTTTCACTGGTTTTTTTTTTTTTTAACATAAGTAGAAGGAGTATACTCTAACACTAGAAGGTGTAGCATAGTAAATACATAAAACTTTTAAGTCATTAATTATCATTATCAAGTATTATATATAATACATGATGGTATGTGCTAGACTTTTATATGACTGGCAGCACAGGAGATTTGTTTACACCAGCATCAGCACAAACACGTAACGCACATTCTAGTATGTATGTGAGTAATGCACATTGTAGTACGTACGACACTATAATGGCTAGCTATGATGTCTTTAGGTGATAGGAATTTTTCAGCTCCATTATAATTGTGTGGAACCGCTATCACATATGTGGTCTGTTGATCAAAACATGATGTTATATAGGGCATGACTGTACAACTCATAGATGGAGAGGAGAATACTGCAGATAGCCTAAATAATAGAAAATAGTTGAAATTGTACAAGATAAGGTATAATGTCTTGTTTTAAGTGATACATAGCCTTGACCTTTCAGCTTATTCTGAGTTGCAGTGTTAAATATAATGTTAATGTAATGTTACTATTCATCACTTAACTAAGAATCACAGCATGTTGAATCCCTCCAGTTCGCTTGTTTCATGGTTCTCGGAACAACAGTCTTCTCTTTCTGGACCAGACTGAAGCAACCCTCAAGAAATAAGCTGTTTTCCTGGAGTCAGACCTCACTAATGGAACTCCTGAATGGAAGCATGTACTTAAAGTGACACCTGCTTAGTGGTTTCCATCAGGCTCTTCAGATTGTCACTACAGGGATGCCTCACCCTCCCCCCTCATGTTTTTAACTCCCAACTAAGTTAGGTTATATATGCTTATATTTTAAATATACATAAATAAATTAGATTTGTTTGCATCTGCTATGTATGTTGACTGGTTTGTAATGGGCCTAAATAGTATGTAGTCCAACTGTATTCTGTTTAACTTGTTTCATGACTTATTTGGTTCACTTTTGAAGTGTGTTTAAGTTAAGCTTTGCTATATTCTTTGCATTTCTAGTCTTATTTTATGGTCCACAAATTGATTATGATATATACCTTTTACTTTTTGTTAAAAAAGCAATATAACATTAAGAAACATTTCAATGAAAAAGAAAAATCTAATTCATCACCATAAGATACTCATTGATGTATTTTTTAAAATTTGAAAGAACAGGAAGGTACCCATCAATTGTTAAACAAATGTGAAATGTTTAAGTAATTGTGGTAAGGCACAAAGTAGAATGTTTAATAACATACTGTGTCATTTAAAAGATAAAAGACATGCACACAAATGAATAAAGCAAGGTGAATATGTATGCTGATTTTATAAAATGTGCATATGAAAAATACTGGAAGATAATATAAAAAGTTGGGTTGATGAGATGATGGGAGATGATTTTCTCTCCTCCCCTCATGGTTTTAAATTTTCTGGAATTTCAAGAATTTATTTAAAATAAAAATCCAGTTGTGAAGAGGTTAATGATATTTTAATTTTTTTTCTCTTCACTGTTGGCCCCTTGTATATTCTCTTAATTTTTTAGTCATCTTTCTGGTGTATGAGTATAGTATTTTTTTCCCAATTCTTAACCAGAACCTAAAGATTCTTCATTTGCCATGTAGTTGACCATTGCCACCTCCTTTACAGAGGAAGGTAGCAGGCCACCCTCATTATTGGAAGTTGGACTTGTGCTAGGATCGAATTTGAGCACACTTGGAAAATCATTTTGAAATTAATTGTTATTAGTTTAAGGAAAAAAACAGGAAAGAATATTGGTAGAGAGCAAAATATATCTGAAACATTTTTAATAATACAGGTGGAATTGGGTGGTAGTGGGAGAGATAAGGGTGAAGCGCAAGATAGCTAGAAAAAGAAAAACTAAGTAGTAATTGAAGTAGTCTTCTTAAAAACCTTTCTCATCTGTGAAGCCTGAAGAAAAATGGAAAAATCTGCTGACAGATCAAATACATAGCGTTGTACATTAGAACCTCATTATAGCTTTAAATTTTTAATGGATTAGTCAGTTTTTACCATGGCTTTAGGCATACTGATCAAATTACATCCCCTTCATAAGAAATACTGGTTTTGCCCTTTGAACAAACTATTAATATTTATACTTAATATAAATGTGGCAGCTGAGATGGTGGTCAGGTGTGCAGCCTCTAATAAATCTGAGTATTATGGAATGCCATAATGTTGATTTTTGTAAATGTCTTTGTCAGTTTATATCTGAATAAAGCAGGTTTGTCTTCATCTAAAAATTTTTTTAAGAAGAATTAAAATGAAAAAGAAGACTTATTACAGTAATACTGGTGTGTGATCATAAGTGATGGTAGGATGAAGGATGTTGGGGCACTTGAGACCATAGGCTTAGAAATACTTGGATACTGCCATAGGTATTTTATCTTCAGAGCTTTGCCACTAGTTTCAAATGATTAAGTGTGGGTCAGAATTAAGATCTTGGGGCTCATAGTCCTAAAAGTGTCTTAAGTACTGTCTTGATGCTGAATCACATGAATTAGAGCAAACAGTGTTACTAATGATTTGAAAGAATCATTTATGTTTGATCATAAACTTCTTTGAAGGAATCATTTATGTTTAAGATCATAAACTTCATCCCCTTTTTTTTTGCAATGATGCATTTAGCATCTCCCTTTCAATATTTATATTGTCATTTTTTCCCATTAATAGAGTTAGATTTTCTTTTCAAAGTTTTTTCTTAGGTAGTTCCTAATTTCATTGGAATGATTACAATAATATCCCCTTGCCCCCCAAGACCTCATTTGAATTGCAGAATCAGAGCACTAAAAATGACCTTCATATTTGGATTTTGGTTGGCATCAGTCATTCAGCGTACTTTCATTGAGTAACTACTCTTGACCAAAGTGCTGGGTTTAAGGATAAATACAAAGAGAAATGGCTCTTGCTTTCCCAGCCTTTGAAGTATTAAAGGAAAGAACTTCAAAAATACATTATTATGATATATGATAAATGCTATGGTAGAGGTAAGTGCCAGGGGTTATGGGAGTAGAGGAGGGAGTGGGTTGCTTATTTTATTTTGACTTAATGAACTGTTGACATTTACTGATTTAGTCCTTTAAAAATTAGTTCACAGATTACCATAGCATTTGGCATTTTTTAAAAAGTTCTTATTAATGAAATTGAAAATAGTTAAGACTTTTCATTTAAAGAATTTTTTGAAAAGAAAGCTGTGGAATTTACATTTTTGTTTGTTTAAAACCTGTAAGGAAACTTGGTTTGTTTAAAAATTCCCAATATCTTTGTAACACAGAATGATATGGAACCTAGCAAAGCTGTTCCACTGAATGCATCTAAACAAGATGGACCCATGCCAAAACCGCACAGTGTTTCACTCAATGATACTGAAACAAGGAAACTAATGGAAGAGTGTAAAAGACTTCAGGGAGAAATGATGAAGCTATCAGAAGAAAATCGACACCTGAGAGTAAGTTCTGTTGGTTGAAAATAAGTTGATTGAAATGAAGGTATAGGAACTGTATTATTAGGCCATTTTAGTGATCAGTTTTAAAATTTATCCCTGTTCCATTCTTTTTCCTCTTCCCCAATTTGATTATGTCCTGGCCTTTTCTCCACAACGCCACCCTCTTTTATGATAATCTTGCTATGGCTTTTCATTGCCTGCAAGTTTCTTTCCTTGGCAGGCATCCTGGTTATTTGTGATCTGGCCTGTGGTATTGCTAGCTTCCTCTTGTTTCTAGTGTCCTGCATTCTGTGCCCTAGTCATACTGAACTGTACCATGCTATAGCCACTAGTCATCTGGGGCTGTTGAGCACTTGAGATATGGTTTGTTCAGATTGAGATGTGCTATGAGTGTAAAATACACACTGATGCTGAAGTCTTAGTACAACAAAAGGTAAAATCTCTTTTTTGTATTGTTACATATTGAAATAATATTTTGGATATATTGTGTTTAATAAAATGTTGTTAAAATTAGTTTTACCAATTCTTTTTACCTTTTTTATAATATGCTATTAGAAAATTAGAAATTACACATATGTGGCTCACATTATATTTGTGTTGGACAGTGTTGGGCTGGAGTATCCTTGAGATGCCTCTCTGTTATCACTACTCTTTTACTGTGTAGTGGAAGCACTTCCCTATTCCTAGAATGCTCTGAAATCCTGTTCCTACTCACACAGCACATATATATACACAGACATTCACCTTTTGGTACTCATTTCTTGTACTTTTTTCTTGGACCCTCTTTGCTTAAACAGAAAAGAAAAATTGTTTTGAACTATTGTTTCCTTTGTGTTTCCACTATACTGATTTCATCTTACTGCTCTTATTTGTTAGAGGTCTTTCTCCCCCTAGTGGGCAGTAATTGCCTTCCGGGCAAGGACTGTTTCATTTATGTTTGCGTTCACTGCAAGCGTATATAGTGGTCATT
The DNA here is from genome assembly GCA_963574885.1 of Lepilemur ruficaudatus. Classification (NCBI taxonomy): domain Eukaryota; kingdom Metazoa; phylum Chordata; class Mammalia; order Primates; family Lepilemuridae; genus Lepilemur; species Lepilemur ruficaudatus. The sequence continues at coordinate 24,901 of CAUYRT010093810.1, forward strand.
TATATATTTGATTGAATTAATGGACTGAGGAGGGAGGACTGATTTGAATATGTGTGGAGTTTATGAATACTTGGCCTTTTACAAGTAATTACTTGTTTCAAGACCTGAATACCTATAAATTGCTTTATAGACTTTGAAGCTTTTTCATATCATAGTAGATGATACAAAAATGTAACTTAAGCTAAATATGGGACTTAATCTACATTGATTATTCCTTCTGTTAAGTGTATGTAGGAACTACATTCTGAATTAAAGGCACTATGTCTCAGGTTGATCTGTGAACTCCTTTTCACTGAAACACTTTGAATTGAATTTTCGTAACCTTCTCTTCATATTCCATAGTAGCCTCTTGAGAGGAGACCCTGCCTTTAGCACCTGTCTGGATAGTGGAAAGAATATCTTTATTGCACAGCATATTGCAGCATGAAGTTTTTAGGATGCTGTTCTTTGTTACTTTTATCTGTCATGACTTCCACAGTTCTTTGATGAAAGATATGCTCCTTAGGATGCTCAACTGATTTATTAAAAAAGCTACTGTTTATCTCTTGGCAGGGAGGGGAGAAGTGGAAATTATAGGAATGACATAGGTGGGGCAGGGCTGAAAAATAGAAAGAGTGAATAGGGAAGTAGGTGAGTGAGACTTCATTCCTGGTCTCTACTCTTTTTTATATGCTGATGTTCTATTTGAGATTTTATTTGAAAGATGATTCTGCTGTTTAAAAATAAGACAAAAGGACTTTAAAGCCACTGACATACAGAATTAATCCCAAGCCCATTATAATTTGTTGCCAGATTAACTTTCTTGCTCATGTTCAATCACTACCCCCTTTTAGTTCCTCTGGCCTGTGGTTCTTAATCCAGACTGTACATCTGAATCACCTCATGAGCTTTTTAGAAATACAGATGACCAGGCCCTCCCCAGACCTAGTGAATCAGAATCACTAGGAGTACTTTTAAAGTTCTCCAGGTGTTTGTGATGTGTAGCTGGACCTGAGGATCAGTGTTCTCTTTACATAGGACTATTTAACATGAGACCCAAAATACCCTACTGCAGAAAACCCAATAATGCAAATGAAACTGCCATAAGTTGTACTCTTTTATTTATAAGCACAGTAGAGGAATCGTGAAAAAATAAAAATGAACTTGCACTGAGGAAGTGAAAATCTGTCCTGCCATTCATCAGGTTGTATAACAGACACAGATAAAGCCAGCTACATAGTTAACAGGCGTTAGTATTTTTCCAAGGTCATACTGCACACAGTGTCATAACAACCTCCTGCCTTGAGTGACTGCTACTTTCCTATGAGAAACCTTGTATCTTAAAAACATCGACTGTTGAGAAACTTTGCTGTGTAAAACCGTATCAGTAAGAATGTAGCAGTCTACTCTTGCCTGGAGTCACTTTGATAGGAGAAGCAGCCTCAGTTTCCAGTGCAGGTGCAGAGCTTCAGATAAGAGGTTCCTGAATACAGCATTCCTCATCTATCTCAGTTTGAAGTCTCTGAACAAGCGGTATTCTGTGTCCACCTTGCAATTTAGACCGGATGTGGACGCTTTTAAACACAACCTTTTCTGCTTTGAGCATATCAAAACACTGCGTTATTTAAATTACACCCTCAGCTTTCCCCTTTTCTCGAATTCTGTAATACCCTATCTCCTTCTTTCAGCAAGACGCCTCTGGCTGGTGTGCCTTCCCTAGTTGCAGTGAGTCAGTAAACCTAACTGGCACAGTATAGTCTTTGACATATTGGGCTAGGAGAGATATAACCAACTTTAAATACAGTGGGCCACCTTCGAAGTAAGTGTATGCACAGAATTCTTCTTTAATTGTATTAATTTTAGTGAGATTTTTTCCTTCTATGCAAATATAGCCATATCTGGTTTTTGTTTTTTAGGAATATGTTTCTCAGCTCCAGCTTTAAAATCAGTTATTGGGGTATAATTTACATCTCATGGAGACATCCATTGTGAGTGTACAATTCAGTGGTTTTTAGCAAAGTTATAGAATTATGCAAACATCACTACAGTCCAGTTTTAGAATGTTACTACCTGAGAAAGTTTCCTTGTGTGGTTAGTAGTTAATCCCTGTTCCTGTCCCCAGCCATAGGCAACCACTGATCTGCTTTTTGTCTCTCTAGATTTTTAGCTCCAGTAGTCTCATTGTGTGCTTATTTGTTTTTAAAAAGCTCATTTTGTGCGTGTTTTTTCCCCCTAGGATGAAGGTTTAAGGCTCAGAAAGGTAGCACATTCGGATAAACCTGGATCAACCTCAGCTGCATCCTTCAGAGATAATGTCACCAGTCCTCTTCCTTCACTTCTTGTTGTAATTGCAGCCATTTTCATTGGATTCTTTCTAGGGAAATTCATCTTGTAGAGTGAAGCATGCAGAGTGCTATTTCTTTTTTTTTCTCTCGACCAGAAAAAGATTTGTTTACCTACCATTTCATTGGTAGTATGGCCCGCGGTGACCATTTTTTTGTGTGTACAGCGTCATATAGGCTTTGCCTTTAATGATCTCTCACGGTTAGAAAACACAATAAAAACAAACTGTTCGGCTACTGGACAAATTGTATATTACCAGATCATCACTAGCAGATGTCAGTTGCACATTCAGTCCTTTATGAAATTCATAAATAAAGAATTGTTCTTTCTTTGTGGTTTTAATAAGAGTTCAAGAATTGTTCAGAGTCTTGTAAATGTTATTTTAATAATCCCTTTAAATTTTATCTGTTGCTGTTACCTCTTGAAATATGATTTATTTAGATTGCTAATCCCACTCATTCAGGAAATGCCAAGAGGTATTCTGTGGGGAAATGGTGCCTCTTACAGTGTAAATTTTCTCCTTTACCTTTGCTAATATCATGGCAGAATTTTTCTTATCCCTTGTGAGGCAGTTGTTGACTGAGTTTTCATCCTTACAATCCTGTCCCATGGTATTTAACATAAAAAAAATAAAACTGTTAACAGATTCTTGCTCGGTAGCTTGTCTGTGTCTCGTGTCATTAGAGGGGATCAGGGACTCCACTGTATGGTGATTTGAAATATACAATGCATTTTTTCTCACATTGAAGCCATTAGGATATTACAGTATTTGCAATTAAAAGTTCTCATTCTGTTAAGGAAAGGAATTGATTAAATTTTAAGCCCCTTTTGGTATTTTGGAAGATGATAAATCAGTTTGTTTCCAAAATAATAGAAAATAAATGTTATAAGAATAGAAGTGCTGTAATTTCAATGAGCTTATGTGTATGACGTGTCTGTATTGTATCCAATTTACCCCATTCTTATCAGGTTCTTTTCGTATCTTGAGGAAGACTTATTAACTCTTCTTGATTTTAAAGTACTTCTTAACCAGCCTAATTATTATTATTACTTTGTAACATTTCACAGTAATAATTAAAATTAGATGTTTTTTCCTGCCCAATTTGACACCCATATTTCTGTTATGGAAATTTGGTATTACTGAGCAAGCCTTGGAAATTTTCTTTGAAAAATGACTTTATCTTTTGCAAATCTATCTGTTAACCATGTGAAACACATTTTCAGTATAAATATGCATTATAGGGTCTGATACTTTCCTGCACTTAGTCTTATGTCTTCATTTATTCACACTAGGATAGGAAATTTTGGAACCAGAGAAAATGGATTCAGTTGTCAACTGTGTACGAGCAAATACAAGTGAATTTTGATTCTTAAAAGTAGGTGTTGGTGGTTTTGTAAAAGATGTACTCTATCTGAAAGGGAAATTGGATTTTGGGACTTGATGTGGTGCAGTCAAGTATGTTAGGCCCAGGTATGTGTGTACACATTTTATAAAAGAGTGAAATGTTCTAAAGTATTTTTGTTGCCTTTTCATTTCAACTGTGTTTTGAATTTGTCAAATCAACATGTATTGTGTTACTGTGCGCTATGATATCTTTTATAAAACCTCTTGCTTGTGTGTAAAAATGACTAAAAACCAACACAAGTAATGCCTATCCGTTACTAGCATGTTACTGCAGGTAGTACTTCCGTTGCTGTATGCTTCACTGTCTTTGTAAAATCCCCACTCCCCCTTTTCTGATAACTGGAAAAGCATGCTAAAAAAAAAAGTCTTATATTTTCATCCCATAAATGCAGAATCAGTAATTCCTTGACTTAAAGCTCTCTCTACATAATCGTTATTGGTGATAAGTATCAAGCTTGATATTTTATAGCTATCTTTAAAGAAAATTTAAGTTCTTAAAAATTTAGCAAAATCCCGTTTTATGGGACTGCTGCTTAGAATCCATTTTGTTCTATCCCTTTGTTTTATAGTTGAGGAATCTGAGGCCTTGTGAGGGTTAAAAGAACTTTCCCCATGTCTCACAGGTAGGTAAAGGCAGAGCTGGAACTAGAAATTTGGTCTCTTGACTGTAGCTCAGTGTCTTTTCTGGTAACTTTGTAAAAATTTGTCTTAATTTGACAGATGACTGAAACAATGAACATAAGACGCTATTTAATAAGTGTATGTGAAATTTCCTATCGTAAGACTATAGGCTACTGCTGAATAGTCTCATGTATACCTTTGGTTTTAGTGTTTAGGCTAGAAATGCCTCCCACACTGATGGTAAATATTTTAAAATACAATGTATTTTTAGGTAGGCATTTTACAAAATGCATTATGCAGTGGTTGGTTTTGAGGTAGATTATTGTCTGGGTAGCATCTTCAGAATCTTGAGAAGTATATGTGGGCTTCTCAACTGCTTTGCGTCTCAGGAGATGCTCTGATTGTATAGGAGATACTTGGTTTCTGTTCGTTTTAATTGCTGTATGACATGTGATCAGATTATTTTACTACCAGCACTTATACTCTGAAAGAGTCCAACTGTATTAATTGACCGATAATATATAGATTAAATTGTTTGTCTTCATTCCTTACATGTTTAGAATTTTTTGCTTTGTCTACCTGCTTACTCGTGTATGTAAGCATGAGGGAAGTACACTGTTGCTAATACTGAAATTGCAATCAAGATAACTAAGGCCTTAAGTTCATATGTGACACTAAATGCACTATCTTCCTTCACTTTTTTCTATAATTAATGTACCTTAACTTTGCCCATTCTTGTATTTTTAAGAAACAAATTTAAGAATTGTGTTCTGAGTATGTGATATGTTACCTGGGGGATAGGGGGATGACACTTGGAGAAGAATACATATAAATTAGAAACTGTGGTCAAAGAAAACTAATCTTAATTTCTCCTTCAAGTATCTTAGCTCAGAAGTTCTCCTAAAATTGATATTATTTGAGAATTACTTTTGGACTGTAATCTTTCAAATTATACCACTTTAAAAACATTTTAATAAGGTAAGAAAGAAACTGTTCCTGTAGGATATATCCCCAAATTGTGATCTTCTGTCACTTCATAAACATTCAAGTAATAGTTTTCCTAGAGCTTTGCACATTCCTATTCGGTGGTTTTGGTGTGTGCATAGATTTTTAAAAATTGACCTTTATGAGAATTAGGGAAGGATCAATGCTTACCATATGGGGAAAAACCCTAAATCAGAAGGTAAATGATCTTTATTTTCTAGCTTTCAAGGGAGGCTAAACTGTTGCGTGAATAAATAAATTGTTTAAAAATGTGATGAAGTGTCATTTTCCTTTCCACAACACAAAAAAATTTTGTTTCAACAGATTGTGATGGTTTGCATAATTATATTGTTGAGCATTAATAGCTAATTGTTTGACTGGGACTTGAATTCTTATGGCAGATAGTGTTTTGCGTAGTGACCTAGAGGTCAAGTATGTGTTAGTAAATGAGGACAGCTGGTTTTTCATTTCCGTATTGGATGGCCCGCTGCTGGTAGAAGCCATGCTTCTGGGGAGTTCTGTGCAAAAATGGTGGCATCTTGGTCATGCCCAGCCAGCCTAGGGGTTGGTGCAAAAAAAAAAGTATATCTTTAAGGAAAACATCTTGAAGGAAAAAAATTTATTTTCCTCTTCATACATTTCTGATTACAGAAATGTGTGCATTTGTGACAATTTGGAAAATTATAAAAAGTAATTTAAAATTCTGTCCAGCAGCATCAATTGCTAGGAACATTTCATCTATTTTCCTATAATGCTCTTTAAGCATCATAAATTACAACATGTCCTGTTTTTTCCACTTAAAATAATTTTTCTAGTTTATTGGAAACCAAGTATAAGTGACTGCGAAAGTTTTTTTGCTTTATTTTTACAGTCACTTTCTTAAGGTTACGAACATTTGATAATGTAACACTTGATTGGCCTGGCCTCCTGGTAATTCCCTTTCTAGTTATCCATATCCTCCTATTGTCACATTTCATTTGTTTTGAAACTCAGTTTCTTCCAGCTCCTGTATATAACACTCATCTTGAAAGAAGGTGCAGGGAACTATTAAGATAACCATCTGTTTTGTTCTTAGCAGTGGAATTCAACTATGGCACTACATTAACTCATGTGATGAGCTTAAAAACATAGGCTGGGCGTGGTGGCCTGTAGTCCCAGCTACTCAGGACGCTGAGGCTGGAGGATCTTTTGAGCCCAGGAGTTCAAAGCTGCAGTGAGCTATTATAGTGCCATTGCGCTCCAACCTGGGCGACAAAGGGAGAACCTGTCTCGAAAAACAAAAACATAAAAGAACAAAAACATACCTGAACAGCACCTCCAGAGATACTGACTTCTTATAAGGTGGAGACCTGGCATGGCATGTATTTTTTTTTAAGTTCCAAACATCTTAATCTGCCGCCAGACAACTGCTTTATGGGCATTTTAAATGCCAGAGATATATAAACAATAGATTTAAGATTTTAAGGTCCTGTGATACAAAGAAACTTCGAGATTCTTGTTTATTTTCCTTTGAAAACATTGCAGGAGTCACTGTCAGATACTGCTTAATGCAAAAGCTGTGTTTGTAAAGTTAGGATTGCTAGAACAGCAGTAAAGGTGGTTTTGTTTTGTTTTTAGAAACAGTGTCTTGCTCTTTTGCTCAGGCTGGCGTGTAGTGATGCAATCTGCTTACTGCAGCCTAGAAATCCTGGGCTCAGTCAAGCCTACTGCAGCCTCCTGACTGGCTGGGACTACAGCCACTAAATAAAAATTAGTCACTATAGCTAGTTGAAAATTTCTTTTAGAGACAGGGGTCTTGCTGTGTTCCCCAGGCTGGTCTCAAACTCCTGGCCTCAAGTGATCCTTCCACCTCAGCCTCCCAAGGTACTGGGATTACGGACGTGAGCCACTGTGCCCAGCTCTGTAAAGGTTTTTAGCTTGTAAATAAATGTGAGCTGCCAGCGCAAAAATAACCAATTCGAGAAATTTTATGGGCTTCAGTTTTAATTACCATTTTGCTGACAATTTAGTACCCATTAAGAAATTTATTTTGTCTATTATGTATTTCTCCAAGCATAAGGTGGTTTTCAACTATAATATGGTGTTAAAGATGCTTGTCACTATGTGCTGAGTCTTAGTTTTATGTCAGTGCTAATCTTCACAGACATGAGATAGATACTTACATGGGGCAGGGCAGACAGGTTTAGAGGTTAAATTTGCTCAAGTTTACACAGCTGTAAGTAACAGAAAAAGGAGTAGGATCTAGATGTCTTATCTTACAGCCCAGTTTCTTAACCGTTGTAACCTACCATTGTACCCTGGTCCAAGTCATATACTAAAAAATAAGTATGGTAATTTTGTGATGCCTTTGATTACACTTTAATGGCAGTCCTCATACTTCTTTGTGAAAAATCTTCAAGACTTTTGGTCTTAAATTTTTGAAGACTTCTTCCCCCTTTCATCTCCCAAAGAAGTGTGAGAAGAAATAAATTGCTGCCCATTAACAATTTTAACACCCGAACAAAATCATCATGAACTTTTCTAAACAAATCTATTGATGTATAAGAAGAAGGCTATAGAATTTATGGAAATGGCTTTTGTGACCTTCAAGGCTGGAGAACAAAGTGTGACCTGTATCTTTTCTATATGGTCCTTTAAGATTTAATGATTACTTAAACCAAGTGGTTGATTTTTCTTTTTTATAATTGACTTGGTTGTCTAAATTCTTGATAGCGTTTATAGTTCTACAAAGAACAAGAGATAAGTAATATAAGCACTTAAGAACCCTGAGGAAAATAATATTTTTTTTATGTAGGGAGAAGTTATTGATGTAAGTTCTAAAAAAGTGCAAAGGGTTGAAATTGCAAGCAATAAGAATTCCTAATTTTAGTACATTCTTTGTTTCAAGAAGTAGAGGTTTGTTAAGAATTACAGTTGTAGGGGGCAAACTTGATTTCCTTGTGTGCTGTTTCAATCCAAAGTGTATATTCTTAATTGTATATAATATGCAGATAAATACACGAGGATATGTATCACGCTACTTTGAATTAAACTTAGGGAAATATTTCACTTGAAAGATCCAACTTAAATAATACAAACTTGAGAATCAAAAAGTTTTTTTTTTTTGCAAAATATTCCTTTGAGTGCTTTTCGGTACTTTGGGCATCAAGCAAATTTTATGAAATTATTGAGGCAGAATTCAAATTTCCATTTAAAAGTTTAATGATCATGTTTTATGTATGAAATAAATGAATTCTCATCTCTCCATGGGAAAAATGCTCTTGCAGTTTGGGATCACCATGGAATTCATCACCTGGGGGAGTTACTGTGTGTATGTTTTAAGAAATTACGGAGATTGTACATTCTGCAATGAGGAAATATCTTTAATCTTAATTTTTAATTGGGGAAAAGTGGTTCCTTTTTAAGATAAGTAGTGAGTAGAATGGGAATTTCAGGGAGATGACTATACTGGAATATAAACTTAAAGGTTCTGAACATGGACTTTAAAGCATTAGAAATTTGTGTTCATCATTAAAATGTTTGTACTGTAAAGTGGTATGAGAGGAGATAGCCGCCATTCAGTATTTAACAAGCCTTTGAGGAAGAAAATAAGGCAAGTGTTTCCAACAAATAATGGTTAAACTACTAATACTTAAATATGTAAACAATTCTTTCCATCCAGTACTTTTGATTTCTAGCTCCAAAAAAGTATGGTGGCTCACGCCTTAATCCTAGCACTCTGGGAGGCCGAGGCGTGAGGATTGCTTGAGCTCAGGAGTTTGAGACCAGCCTGAGCAAGAGCCAGACTCTGTACTAAAAATAGAACAAATTAGCCGGATGTGTTGGCGTGTGTGTGTGTGTGTGTGTAGTCCCAGCTACTCGGGGGGTGGGGCAGGAGGATTGCTTGAGCCCAGGAGTTTGAGGTTGCCGTGAGCTAGGCTGATGCCATGGCAGTCTAGCCTGGGCAACAGAGAGAGACTGTCTTATAAAAAAAAAAAAAAACCAAACAAACATTGTAGATGCCAGTAGAAAATGCGGCTTTACATTTGCATAATGTGTTTCCCATACCACAATAGTATGGTAATAAGATGGGCTGTAGTAGCTGCAGAATAGTGTTTCCTTTCCCCTTTCCTTTAATTTTATTTTTTCCTGTTGAAGTTTCCCTCAGCTTTAACACACTTTATTTTTGCATATTTACCTTAGATCTTTTGTTTTTTTTTCACGTAGTAAACCATCAAAGATGATTGACATCCTCTTACATCCTTCTTTGTTCACATTTCCTTTTGTCAAACCACTAGCCTGAAATGTACATCATTCTTGTTCGTGTTTGATGCATGTCATGTAAGAATCAGTCTACAGTGTATTTTGCATGTTTTAAAATGCTACATACGTGTATCCCTTACACAGAATATTATTTGTCTCACTCTACCCTCACCTAAAGTTTTTTATGCCTCCAAACTTCCATGTAATTCCCTCGGGGGGTGTCTCGTGTTCCATGAACTAATGTACTGTTTTCTCCTATATGTACTAGCTTAGACCCACTGTAATGTTTTCTGTTGCTGCCAATGCTAGAATTGAAATTATGACACCAGTACCTAGCAAAGGTTCTGCCACTACAGCTGAAGCCTGTCGACAGTTCGACCATTGCTGTCACTGCTTGGTGTTACCAGAGGGTCTACTGAGAACATTTCTGGCACAGATGTAGTGTGATACCACACTGAACATTTCAGCTCTTAGTCCTGAGTCTCATGGTGGTGGTTTGTTTTAGGATTTAGATATGAAGGCTGGCCAGAGGACAATTGGCCTGACAAATGTTGCCCTAAAAGCCACCTGCTATGCGTAACTATGTATATGTACATACGCACACATTATTGTGGAAGTAAATTGAGTCTACCGGAAGAGAAATGAGAAGTACATAAATGTGAGATCTTCAGGTTATTGCACATCCTTACTGTGTGTGTGTTTATGCACGTGTTGCAGGTTGTGTATGTTGGTGTGGAGGTGTTTTTTCTTGCATGTTTTGAGAATGGAGAACTGACAAAAATCTGCAGTTTCTATTCTTGAAAATTTACGATTTGGAGCACAAGTCTTGCATTACCACATGGCAGCAATTTTCTGGAGCCTAGTAGCAGTTTTACCCTGTTTTACTTACTCATTGCCTGCATGATCCTTGTATTCATCTGATTTTTTTTTTTGAGACAGAGTCTTGCTCTATCACCCAGGCTAGAGTGCAGTGGCACGATCATAGCCCATTGTAGCCTCAAACTCCTGGGTTAAGCAATCCTCCTGCCTTGGCCTCCCTAGTAGCTGGGACTACAGGTGTGCACCACCATGCCTAGCTAAATTTAAAAATTTTTTTTGTACAGACAGGGTCTCACTGTGTTGCCCAAGCTAGTCTTGAACTCCTGGCTTCAAACCCAAAACATTAGGATTACAGGCATGAGCCATCACTCCTGGCCCATCTGAATTTTTGACCCCTGGTATTCATCACCTATTAATAGATGGTGCTTTCCCTGTTCTGGGTACAGTGGTAAGATTATACCAGATTGGCATATTGGGATGTAGGGGGATCCTATTGTCAGGAGGCAAAAAATACTTAGACACTTGTACCTAGTCAACAGGTAATTGGGCCCAGAATGACCAAAACATGGTAAATTGTGATAGGCATAAAGTTTGAAGAGTGATAAAAAGTGCTTTTATAGAGTACCTGTTGTATGTCAGGTACTTTATACTGTCTCATTCTCAGAAAAACCTCTCAAACTTAACACAAATTGAGAAGAACTTGGAGAAAATTGACTTGTCCAGCCTTACCTTGGAGGAGCTAAGTCTTGGTCCCAAGTCTGGGCCCTTCACCATGCCATACTGCCTTTGACCAAAAAAAAAAAGGGGGGGCGGAGGGGGAGAAATACCATGGTGAAGTTGACTTAATGGTGTTCAGCTGAATAGCAATGAGAGTTTAATTTGGTCTCAGTCACTGTAAGTAGTGAGAATATGAAAAAATTGTTTCTGGTTTTGAATAAGGAATAATGTACCTAAAGCTTATTATACGAGGTCTGTCTGGAAAGTATCCAGCCACTGTTAGTATAACGAGACGTCGATGTAACCTGGCAGCCGAGGAGAGTGGTCTGGGATGCGCGTGTGTAAACAATGACAATGTCACTGTACTAGTCAGTGGGGCGCTATACGCTATTGAGTGAGCATGTGTACTGTGTGGCCGTCACATTCAAAATGACCGAGTGAGTAGAGCAACGAATCTGCATCAAATTTTGTATTAAGCTTGAACGTTCCTCTGTGAAAACTGTCCGGATGATTGAGAAGGCTTTTGGGGACAATGCACAGAGTGTGGTGAAAATAAAACTGTGGCACAAATGCTTCAAAGATGGTCGAGAATCTGTTGAAAGTGGTCCGTGTTCTGGAAGGCCTGTGACAAGCAGAACACCTGAGAATGGTTGAATGTGTTCAGGTTAGGTTAAGAGACACAGAACTGTGTGAGGTCCCAAGGTGTCTACTTTGAAGGGGACCGATGCGTCATTGTCCTATGTACAATGTTTCTTGTATCTTTTTCAATAAATATCTGTATTTTGCATATTACCTGGCTAGATACTTTCCCGACAGACCTCGTATAATGCACTGCACTAGTGGCTAGAAGTTGGGATGTGGCTGCAATATGGCTTTAGAATTTAAGGTGTTTTGAAGTTCAGTCTCTCTCTACATAAAAGGCTGTTTTGTAACTTTTTGTTGTAACTTATTGACAGCTGGCCTGTGAAGTTAACCTAGATCACTAGTTTTATTAATGGCATTTAGCATTATAGTTGCAAATGTTATGCGTGAGTGAGTACCTTGGGAAGGAAGCATATCAAAGTGGTGTGAGTCTGAAGGCAGGAATGAAACTGTAGGTTATCGTTCTGGCTCCATCATTTTACTAGTTGTGACCTCGTGCAGTCTATTTCTCTGTGCCCAGCTTCCTCCTGTGTAAGTAGGGTAAAACTATGCCTAGTCATTGGATGTGGGTTAAAGATCTGCAGCTCTTAGAGCAGAGTTTGGCACCAAGCAGTTGCCTACCAAATGTTAGCAATTGTGTATGCACAAATGAAGTGGAAAATTGGGCAGTTGTCTTATTATTTGAGTTAAAATTAATAGATATCCAGACAATGGGTATTTGGCTTGAAATTCTAGTCATTAACCAGGTCTGCAGCCGGAGGCATTATCTGTGTTACGAAACAGCCTTTTATGGAACACCTGTGGAGAGGCAGCAGGACAAACAGCATGGGTATTGGAGGATAGACAGACTTGGATTTGTCAACTCTGCCCTTGACATGAGCCCTTGAACAAATTATGGGACCTCTTCAAAGTGCAGGTTCCTCATCAGTGATGCTGTCTGGTTTTTGCACTCCTCTTTTGTAACTTTGTAAGGTTTTGGTGAAGACTGCAAGAGATATTTTAAAAATTACATTTTTACTCTTGTACTTTAATCATACTGAACAAGACATTGCAATAATTTAAAAATTTTTATAGCTTAATGGTAATGGATGATCGTGAGTTAGGAAATGTAAAAATACTTTAAAGGTGGAGGCTTTTCTTGCAGGTGAGAGTTAAGAACGATGCACTTTTTTGGATTCTTTTTTTCTGAATTTAAAGGTAACTTTAGTGTATTATAGAAGTTTTGAAATGATAGCAGAGTATATGGTAGAATAAAATTCCAGCATCCCACTCCCCAGAGATAACTTATTAATAACCACCTTTTTAATGTGTAAGTGCATATCATATATATTTATATTGTATTTAATGTAAATATCAATAATATGAAAATGAATATAGTTGTATTTGTAAGTCAGTGAACAGAATTATATTAAATGAATTCACCTTTTACTGGAAACAATTTTGAAATTGTTGTAAGATGCAAGAATAGTACAAAAGACACCCGTATGCCCTTTAGGCAGTTTCACCAATTGTTAACATTTTGCCTCATTGCTTTATCATGTGTGTTCTTTTCCTTTCTCCCTCCCTCCCTCCACATGTAAATACATACAAGTTTTATATGCATACATGCATATTCACATATACACATGCATGCATTCACAATGTATATATACACGTATGCAAACGTGTACACATCCACATGTGCATATATACCTATACATGGACCCACAGTTTATTTTCTCAAAGCTATTCAAGAATAAGTTGCATATATTATATAGATGCATATATTATCCCTAACTGCTTCAGTATGTATTTCCCAAGATAAGGTTGTTCCCTTATATAACCATAGTACAGTTGTCAATTTTAGTAAATTGAACACTGATAAAATACTTTTTCTCCAAATCTATTGTCCAATATCCAAATTGACTAAATAATGTCATTTAAGGCATTTCCCCGCTCTAGTACAGGAGCCAGACTGGGGTCACAGGTTGCATTTAGTTGTCATATCTCTTTAGTCTCCTTTAATCCGAAATAGTTCCTCAGCCTTTCTTTGTCTTTTATTGCATTGATGTCTTTGAAGAAAACAGTCATTCCCTGTCCCTACCTTTTAAAATAGTATGTTTCTCCCTTGGGCTCTCCTTGCTCTTTCTTTAGGATTCAAGCAATGGACTGTTAGCTGGATTCCTGTAGAGTGAGGTCATGTCCTTCTCAGGGTGTCCTGTCCACAGGCACATGAGGTTCACCTGCCCCCCATTTGTGAATAAAGATACGACTGAGTGGTGGGGAAGAGGAGGACTCACACACTTTGAGGTTAAGACCTGACTCAGATTGCCTGGGTTTCAACACTGGCCTTGCCATGTAAACCTGGGCAAGCTTTCAACATTGTTGTCGCAGTGTCTTCATCTATAAAAGGGGGATTTAAAAAGAGTTTGCTGATACCCACCTCCTAAAGTTGTTATTTAGATTAAATATATGTAGAGTGCTAAAAGTAGTGACTGGCACAAAATTAACACCACGAGTACCAGCCACCATCATCGATATCGATTATCCCAACAAGATGATAATTACCATTCTTTTTGAAAAATTAAGAAAATAAAGTCTCAGAAATGCTGAAATGCTGAGTGCCTTGTTTAAGCTCATGCAGGTGGAATTCTAAGTCTCATGAAACCAAATGCTGTGCTCTCCTTATTCACGGTATCTTTGGTTTTTGCAAGATCCATTGTAAGCAAACCTAATTTCTGCAGAGTAGATTTGAAAGCGTTGGGAGAATATATGCTTGTGTTACATAGTGGCAAAGCCTCTAGGAGATAAATTCTGTGTTCTTCCCAGCCTCCATCTGCCTGGAGAAGTGCATGCTGCTGACGTGGCTCCCTGCCACTGAGAAATAGAGCAGAACTTACTCCTTTGGGATCTAGTGTTCATTGTGGAAGTGGGAATCACCAGATAGAATAGATTAATTTTATTTGGACAAAGCTTTGAGCATTTGTGGAAAATATTTGGAGCTTTTTAGTGTAAAAATGGTGCCAATTTCCAAATCTTTCAAATTGACTTTTAGGCATTATGATACAACTTGAAGTTTCTTTTTATGTAAGTGATTTTACAAGTGTGTTTGCACAGAACTGTGACAATTGGAAACCTACGTATTCCTTTCTCTTCTTTCATTTTTTGGCTGGGCCTCTTTGTGCATTAGGAACAGGTGAAGGAAGCATTGTATCAAAAGCAATCTAGTTTTACTCTTCTCTCATTTGCTTAGACACAGCTGATCTAGATTTCTAACAATGTCACCTTATTTTGGGGGAAAGGATTTGGAGTTAACACTGAATTTATTCTCCCCCCCCTTTTTTTTTGCCCCAGCAATCTAGAAACTATTCTAAAAGATGAGGAATATGGATTAGTAGAAACAAGCCTTTAATAGGTTACAGTCCACAAGATGTAGTGAGGAGTTATGGGGATGCTACCTGCTCATGAATATTTTCCTCCCCAGCCTACAAGAACACCCATTCCCCTACCTGGCTTGACTCCCCTCTGTAGAGTCATTAATGGGTCAGGACAGTGAGGGCAGAGAGACTAAACGGGAGAGCAACAAGCTATGGTTTAGCAAGAACTGAGCAAGAAAAGACAGACACGGGATGTTTGTTTTTGCAAGCACACTTCATTCCTCTTCTTGTAGTTATACCCTGATTTCCTTATGGGCAGTGGTATTACAGTGTCCACGGTTTCTTATCCAGTTTCTTATCTAGTTTCTCTTTTTGTGGTTTCAGTTGCCCGCAGTCAATGATGGTGTGAAAATATTAAGTAGAAAATTTAAGAAATACACGATTTATAAGCTTTAGAATGCACACATTTCTGAGTGGCTTGATGAAATCTCAGCCATCCCGCTCTGTCCTGCTGGGCATGTGAATCATCCCTTTGTCCAGCGGATCCAAATAGACGCACTGGCCTGTTAGTCATGGGCATCTCTGCTCCTGACGTCTGACCATCCAGCTGCATGATCCAAGATCACCTGGGGCAGATGATCCTCCTCCTGCCAAATCCTCAGAAGGTCAATAGTAGCTCCAGACTCCCTCCCGATGCCTGCGTCACACACCTCCATCTCATCACATAGGTGTTGTATCATCTCACATCGCGAGAAGGTGAGCACAGATGAAAGGTCCCGACTCACGAGGGTTCAACTTAACAATTTTTTGACTTTGTGATGGCATGCAAGTGATCCACATTCAGTAGAAACTGTGCTTCGAGTACTCATACAACATTCTGCTTTTTACTTTTAGTACAGTTACTAAGTTATATGAGATACTGAAAACTTTATTATAAAATAAGCTTTGTGTTAGATTTTACTCAACTGTAGGCTAATGTAAGTATCTGAGCATGTTTAAGGTAGGCTAGGTTAAGCTGTATAAGTATACAGCTGTATAAGTATATTAGGTGCATTAAGTGTATTTTTGATTTATGATATTTTCAACTTATGAGGTTCATCAGGATGTAACCCCATTGTAAGTAGAGCAGCATCTGTATAATACAGTAAGGTACTTTGAGAGACTGAGACCACATTCACCTAACTGTTGTTACAGTATACTGTTATTCTATTTTATTATATTGTTAATCTCTTACTGTGCCTGATTTATAAATTAAACTTTATCATAGGTATGCATGCATAGGAAAAAACGTAGAGTATATAGGGTTTGGTGCTATTTGTGGTTTCAGGCATGCACTGAGGATCAGGAGGGAATACTGTAGTTTCCTGTTGTGGTTGTAAAAGATTACCGCAAATTTAGTGACAAAAAACAACACAAATTTATTATCTTAAAGTCAGTCTCCGTGGGCTATATCGGAGTATCAGTAAGGCTACAGTCTTTCTGAAGGCTCCAGGGGTGAATCTGTTCCTTGCCTTTTCCAGCTTCTAGGGGCCGCCACAGTCCTGGACTTGCATCCCCCTTCCTGCAATCATGTGAATCTGATCTCTTTTTCCACGATCACTTTACCACCTTTGACTCTGACACTCCTGCCTCCCTGCCATGAGGACCCTTGTGATGCACTCGGCCCACCCGGAGAGTCCAGGATCTCTCCCCAGCTCAAAGCCTTCACTTAATCACATGTGCAGAGTCCCTTTCAGGTAAGATAGCATATCATGTGTTCTGGGCATTAGCTTGTGGACATTTTGGGGGGCCGTCATTAGGTGGACCAGAGGAACCTCATTTCCCCCACTCTCAGTCTGCATTCTTCAGCTTGGATCACACCTTCAGCACAGGGGAGAGTAGAAGGTCTAAATCTAATCCAATAGGTACCCTCCCATTGGTGCAGAGATGGGAAAGTGACCCAGTCAGAGCCAACGACACAAACTAAAACTTCACCCCTTAAACAGATCTCAGGTTTTTCTGGTTTCAGAAGTCCCTTTCAGGTTAGTTCAGTCTCTTTCTCACTTTCAATTCCAAGTTGAAGTCATTATCAACACTGTGCTCGGCACAAAGATTTGGATTCACTGGTGCTTCTGGGCCCCTGGGTCTTGGTGACATTCTGTATCCCAAGCTGCTCCTGGCTCTCCTCCCACCCCACTGCTGTGTTCCTCCAACCTCAGAGCCAGTACCCCCCAATCTGGATACTCCCCAAGTCCCTGCCTCCGGCTCGCCGGGAGCCTAGACATCCACCTGGCCTGCAGTGGAGAGGGCTCCGCAGGGCTGGGCGGCCTGGGTGACTTTCTCACTTGCACGCCTGTCCTGAAGTGTCTCCGCTGTCCTAACTCGCTGTCCACTGCCCGCCCCGCGCCAGCCCCTGTGCCCTTGCTCTCTGTGACCCCTCTCCAGCGGCATTTCCTTCCACGCACCTGCCACCCACACTCCTGAAGTGGAGTGTGGCACCACCAAGACCAACTCGTCTCTGAAATCTTGGCTGCAGATGGGCCACTTTCCAGTCACAGCTCTCCATCCTTTGCTCTGAGCTGTAGGAGAAATATCTCCCGTGGCCGTAATTTTTTGCACCAACTCTTTCCCCTACAAACCCCACCACTTCCTCACTAAGAACAACCTTCTCCTGGGTCCCCCTTTGGCCTTCGGTAAGCCGCCAGCCGGGGCTGTCACCGCTGCTGCAGCCCTGCTCACCCTGGGCGCTGGCTCAGCCCTCCCTTCTTGTTTCGGGCCCTCCTGGTTCCACGTTCAAGTTCAAGGGGTGCCTACACGTGGGAGACCAACAATCTTGACTCGGGGAGATGACCCAGTGCCGGCCTCTTAGTGACTGCTGGGACCACAGAGGGTTGAGACTTTTTTGGAAAGGTATTGGTGTACCTGTTGCTGGCCAGTCTGCAAAGTGGCCATTTGGGAATGAAGGTGCCTTGGCCCCTGGGAGAGGGGCTTGTCCCTACTGCCCCAGACCCTAGCACAGGCACAGGAGCGGTGGGAGGGAGGGGATTCGCCCATGGCCTCATGGAACAAATGGCAGAGCCCTGGGGGTCCCTCCCATCCCCAAGGGGACTTGTCCAGTCTTGGCCCCCTTTGTGAGCATGAGAAGGACTTGAGGGAGCAGGGTCCCCTCCCTCAGCCGAGAACCTCTTGGCTCGGCCACCAGAGTTCACGGCAGGCCTCGGGGAGAACGGCTGGGTCAGAAGAGGCCACCAGCAAGAACTGGTGAAACCCTGGAAACTTCTCCCTTCATCCTTGGAGGGTGGTGGGAAGAGCTTAGGCTCCCACTTAGGAATAGCAGAGGGGCAGGCCAGGTGCTGCTGGAGCCAGCGAGCAGGGCTCGGCCCTGCAGGGGCCAGGGATGCTGCGTGGGTCCCGCTCCCCCAGGGGTGGCAGCAGGTGACGCCTAGGGCTACTGGGGCACTGGCTGGAGACCCCCCCCGCCCGTCCGTGTGAGGGTTTGGGGAGAGAGCCCCCGGGGAAGCCATGTGGTGATTGACTCCATCATCTAATTAGGAAAATATCTATGGCCTTAATTTGGATAATTGGGTCATAATTATACAACAATTACGGTTATATGTAAATTTTATTGGTTTAAAGATAGGAATCACCTTATGCAACTCTATTAGGATTATAAAGCTTCAATCCTGCGGAGGAAGGGCTGATTCACTGGCTCACCCCTAAGAATGACCCCCACGGTAGACATTTCTGGGAACTTTTGGGAAATGCATGTGTTCTAATGCCACCTTCACGTGGAATATGTACCTTGGCATTCTCCTCTCTGTCTATAAACTGTTGGCTGTTGGGCTAAATCACTTTTTCGTATGAAATTCTCCTTAATATCAACCCCAATATTTCCACTATTGTGAGTGTTCGGAATGGGAATCCTGAGCATTTATTAGATTCAAGTATTACCTATATTTGGAGGTTTTTTGGTTTTGTTTTGTTTTTTTGGCTTTCAAAAACTACGTAAATAACTATTAATATATTTGGTTTCCTAACCTCCAAAGCCTTACCAATTTTATTTTGGCTAAATAGTATTGCTGAATTTAAGGTACACAAAGGAGGGTCCTTGTAGGAACCAGTGTGACACTCCAGAAGCCCTTTTCTCACGGAGTTTTAGGTTGTGCAGAGGGATTGGGCTAGTCAGTGGCTTTTCTAAGAAGCCACGGGAAGATGTGGCATGCAAAATGGTGGTTTGTTGTAAGTCAGCTCCTCTGACAATCTGTCCCCCAGACTCATTTTTCTTGACATTAAACTGTAAGCACCTAGAACACATTTGAGTGTGGGAATTTCCTACTCCACTTTTTGAGTGGCAAATGAAAGGCCAGTGAGCCGTGGAAATCAACTGTTGTAAAATTGATCCTGCCACCAGGTGGCAATGTGGTCCTGTGTCTCAAGGCTTTCTGGTCACTGGAAACCCCACGTTGGTTTATCCCGTTTGGACTGATAAGAGAATTCCTTTCAAAAACCCACATCTCAAACAAAGTCAAGCTATTATGTTTTTAATTCAAAGTGTAATTACAGACTGAAGGAAGCTTTCATTTTGATCCTACAGATAGATATAAAACTTCTCCCCCCTCCTTTAGAACGTATCAGATAAGTTGATTTAAAGTTTGTTTTTCCAATGTAAAATTGGGCTAATTATAGTGATAATGTAGATAAACCCTTCTGGTATCTTTGATGAAAAGATACAATAGACTCTAATACCTTTAATTTCATTACTAACTTTCATCTGTGTGGCTTATTTTGTTGCAAGCATTAATTTTTTATAGTGCCTTATAATTACATAAGGCATTATGTATTTGTCTTTACCTGGTGCTTCCCTCAACTGGTGAATAACTTTTTGATTTAATGATTGAAATGGTTAAATTCTGAATTTTATATACATCCCACCCACCACACACACGCACACATGTAGGTTGACATGTAAATGGCCTGGCTTGTCCACCCATTGCTAAGTGGAACCTCTGGCCCAGGGGAAAGCAAAGCTTGAATAAGGGCTAAAAAATAACAGTAATTTGAAAAGGAAAAATATGTATTTTTTAATTGCTGAAGGTGTTAATATATAATTGTCTTTGAGTTCACTATTTTGGAATTGTAATGAGAATAGTATCATTAACTCTATTCCTTTTGAAACTCCATTTAGTTTTAGCCTTTCTCTGCTCTCAGGCAGGCATGGCACATTTCTCTGGTTTTGTGCACACCTGTCTGGAGTGGATCTAACTTAACATACAGCATGCCTGGACATTCAACATACCACCCAGCATAAGAGCTAAGGACTAAGAAGATAATTTTCTTTGACGAAACTCATCATTCTTGAGTGTCTGAATTGCACCTGGTAAAACGTCACTAGATCTGGGCCAGGTGGCAAGCATGGGGGTAGACGAAGGGGTGAGGGCATGGATTGGAGCAGGCCCCAGACCCAAGCTTGACCTAGGGGGAGTCACCCACAGGCAGAATGAGCTTTGTTAGCCTGGTCACATTAGCTCATGTAGTCCTCCCAACAGCCCCATCCTCCCTTTCACAGAGGACAGAGTAGGTGACCAGGTATGGCTGGCAGAACACGGGGCCCCACGGCCGTCCACATCCTGATCTCTGGAATCTGTGCTTATGTTAGGTTCCAGGGCAAAGGAGGATTCAGGTTGCTAATCAGGTGACTTTAAAGTGGGGAGATCATCCAGGCGGGCCCACGGTAATCACAAGGGTCCTTACAGTTGGAAAAGGGAGACTCAGAGATGGTGGCATGAAAAGGCCTCAGCCGGATGCTGCTGGCTTTGAAAGTGGAGGAAGGGGCTTGGAAAAGGGCTCATGAGCTGAGGAATGTGGTGGCCTCTAGACTCTGGAAAAGACAGAAAAACAGATTCTGCTCTAGAGCCTGCAAAGGTACGGCCCTGCTGACACCCGGGTTCTAACCCAGTGAGACCCATTTTGATTTCTGACTTGTGGGAGAACCAGTTTGTGTTGTTTTAAGCCACTGAATTTGTGGCGATTTGTTTCAGCAGCAATAAATAGGACAATGATACACTGGTGTTCTGTACTGCAGGTTACACCTGTGGTGTGATGTGATTCCACATTGAAATCATAGCTCAGATGACTGAGAAAATGTAACTTCTTCGTTTTATTGATAAAGTGATATTTCTAACCCGCCAGGTAGAAGATGAGGGGAAGTTTGCTTGTCGTTCTGTTCAATTTGAAATTTAGTCTTAATCTAACACTTAAAAAAAATCCAGGTAATGCTGTATTTTTGTATTTAATAATTGTTCATTCTTTTAGTTTCCTCCTTAGCTGCCTGCTTTATTGTGGAGGGGTTTGTGTGTCCGGTGATGCAGCGGCAGTGAGGTGAGGGGTGGCCGCCTCCCACCCATCTCCGGGGCCTACTCAGTGCCTCTGTGTGTGTGCATGTGTTGGGTGGCACAGTGGGCGGGGCTGCAGGGAGGGATTTTGCACAGGGTGGGGCTGGAGTGGGCGTGGCATTGGGGAGTGGTTTTGCATAGGGTGGGGCCATGGTGGTTTGGGCTTTGGGGTGTGCTCCCACTGGCAGGCCCAGTCTGCACCAACACTGCGAGAGACCTTCGTGCCTGGTGCCTCCCCATCGCGGAAGACTCTTCCCCTTCCAGGTTCCGTCCACCCTCCAGAGTCCCAGAGCCATGGCCCTACATCCCGTCTCTGCTCAGCCCTACTTCCTGCTCAGGACTGTGGTCAACCCCCCATCCTCCCCTTCATTCCCCGACTCCTGATGTAGTCTTAATGACGTTCAGGGAATGGTGTTGAAGTGAGGGCTCCAATTTTGGTTCTTTAAAAGCTAAAGAAAATTGCAATACCCGTTTCAATATCTAAGCCTGTTTTTCAGTCCTCTTGTCTTGTGAAGGGGCTAAGTACCTTCTCTCTGTTGTCCCGGGGCCACAAATCTGGTGACCACAGGGGAACATGCTTTAAAAGGGGCTAGTAAAATGCACATTTTCCTGTTTGCTGTACATGTCCCCATAGCAGAAGCTGAGTTGGAATTGGAGCCTGGGTCTCTGTCCTCAAAGGACACCTTCCTCAAACCCTGCAATGCCCAGGCAGGCTGCAGGTGGACAGAGGCTGCTAATTCTCTGGTAAGGAAATCTGGTCCTATGGCCAGCATGTAGGGGGAGAAGGACGGTGTCTCCCTCTGGTAAGTAAAGGGACATCTTTGCCTGGCATGGTCTACCAGGAAGAAGGGAATTACTGCTCTTCTCCAGAAGCCGCTCTTTCTGCCGGAAGTTGTCTGCAATGGGAGGGAGCAAACTCAGGGTGGGGTTGCAGGGGTGTGCCCCTGGGGATGTCTGCTTCTTGTTAGGTTTTTCCTGCTGAAGAGCAGAGGTGGGTGGAAGTCATTAGCATCATTAGATAGTTTATCCTGAGGGTGAATAAATACCTTTCCTCCACCTTCTGCATGAGAACGAATGATGCCTCAGGGCACTTTCAATTAAAACAATCTGATAAGTGTTTGGGGAATAGTTTTATGTTTATTCCTTCACATGCCATTTTCTAATCATGTTCTTTGACTTCTAAAGAAACATTTTTTTATTGACTATAAAAAATAAAACAATCTTGCGGTGTTCAAACCATGTTCCACAAATTCAGCATAGAAGCATCTGGAAAGAGCAAACAAACCAAAAAACACCATAAAGACTTTTAGAGAATAAAACATTATTTTAAAGAAGACTTTTAGTGCTCAGCATAAAGGTATTTTGCAAGTCCAAGCAGGCCTTACAATGAATTTGTACATACACAGTTAAAATAATGAATCTCACGTGTAGTTGGTCTGTCTAGAGCAGCAGCACTCCCACTGCTATCCTGTCATCTTTTTGTCTTCACTGACAGAACCCTGGTTGTGTTTGGGGTAGCACTGTGCCCCACTAAAGAAAACCACATTTCTTTCCCTCCTTTGTAGTTGGGTGGAGTTCTTATGATTCTGTTCTGAATAATCAGAAGTAAGTAGTAGACTGTTGGAAATTTCTGGGAAGTTTTACTTTCCCATTTGAGCTTCACTACCTTCTCCTTGTGTTACTTTCCTTTTTCCCAGATTGAAATGTGAATTTGATCGGCTTTACCTGTAGTAGCCCTCTTAAGACCATGAACTAAAGACTAAGAGGATCACAGAACTCTCAGCCTTGACCCCTTGAGCTGTTGAGCCAGTGTCAATTGTCTGGATTTCATGTGACATGAGAAAAAAATAATAGCCCTAATTTATTTAAGTGACTTGTGATCAAATTTTCTGTTCTAATTTATATGTTTGGGATTTGACAGGCTTCTTGACTTTGAGACTTGGTATTTTCCATCTGTTTTGGAAAAATTCCCACTAGTACCTCTTCTGCTATAGCTTCTACCCAAATTCTTTCTTCTCCCTTAGTGAGGCTCCAATTATGTATATGTTATCCTCTCTTTTGTATTTTACTTTATTTGTCTTTCTGAGCTTTATTCCTAAACATTTTTTTCTGATCTGCCTTCTACTTTACCATTTTTCTTTTCAGCTATGTCTAATCTGTGGTTAAACCTATACAATGAGATCTTAATTTTTGATTGCTGTGTTTTTTATGTCTAAAATTTCCTTTTAAAAATTGTTTCCAGTTCTCTGACAAAATATTAAATTTTATTCCTTTTCTCCTTGCACACATTAAAGATAACTGTTTTAAATTTTGTGCTTTCTACCTCAATTTTCTGGAATCCAAAGTGTTGATTTCTATTTTGTTGGTTTCCTTGTTTTCTAGTATGTTTGGTTATTTTAACTTTAATGCCAGACATTGTATATAAAAAATGGTAAAATAATTTGAGGCCTATAATGATTTTATCTTCTTACAAAGAGGATATGAGACAGTATAACTTTAGTATATTCTGTACAGCTGGAAACACCAGAGAGTTTTAGAAATTACTGCTGCTTAGGCTCCACACCCAAAGATTCTGACTCAGTTGGTCTGGAGTTGGGCCTGGACATCAGTATTTTGTGATAGCTCCTCAAGTGATTCTAAATGAGTACCACACTTGAGATTTGCCCTAACATAAAATATGAAAAAGATAGTACAAAAAGAGAAATTAACAGCTCAATCATTTAATGTCACTTATGAATTTTGCTATAAAAATAAAAGATTAATGTATAGAATTCACTATCATAAAAAAATAATGAACTTCTAAATAGACTATTACAGAAACACATCAATGATTCCCTCACAGAAAGTTTATGAGCATAATTTATTACATTTCCTAGAAAGAAAACCCATAGGAACATATCAATAGATGTTGAAATTTTAACAACCAAATAAAACTTTTAATAGGAATGGAAAAGAATTATTGAGATGTGCTAAGGCCTGTTTGGTGGGTATTAATAATCCTTACCAATATCTGGTTTCTGTTTCCTCCCAGGCATCCAGATGGTTGAACTTCCCAGTCTCCTTGCAGCTTTCTAGGTGGAGTCTGTGAGTAGTCTTGGTTAGTGGGCTGGGAGTGGCCATGTTGTGCCACTGCTGTGCCACAGCACGGGAGAGTGGGGGTGTGAGGACTCCATGTGCTCTCTTCTTCCACCTGGGGACCCAGGACTTTGCCTTGTGATGGCAGAGTCACAGGATTGAGATAGCCCACTTTGTATTATTTGTAGAAGTTTGTCCAAAACCACAGCTGGCTTTGTGGGAGTGAGACTTTACAACTCATGTGGTCTCTGTCACAACTACTCAATAATTCCATTGTAGCAAAAAGCAGCCATTGATAATACACAAATGAATGAGCAGGGCTATGTTCCAATAAAACTTTGTTAACAAAAATAAGTGGTAGATTTCACCCATGGGCCATAATTTGCTGACCTCTTCTCATGACCAGTACTTTTGCCTACTCATACCTTATTACAAATGTAATTCTAAATAATCCTAAAACAATTTCAGTTAAAAACAGGAACAAGTGGAGTTGTCCACTGTTGTCATTTAATAACACTATTTTAGAAGGGCTAGTTAATGCAATATATAATAAGAAATTTAAGTAATTGGGGTAAATATGGAAAAATAGGAAATTTTTTTTTATGGTTAACATAATCATATACCCAAAAAATCCAAGAAACTCTAGTAAAAATGATTAAGATTTACAGGACAATTTGGCAAGATGACTGAATAAGATAAATACCCAAAAGTCAATAGCTTTACTCTGTGTGTACGTGTGAATGTCTGTATAAATGTCAAATATACTCTCAATAGCAGAGCTGTACATAATGAAATGGGAGGCATTTACAATAGCAGTAAAAATTCCACAATGATTAGGAGTAAATTTAACAAGAAAGATACAGTACCTACATGAAGAATAATGGAATCTGAAATAAGAAGACATCCACTGATGGAAAGATTTAATGTCATAAGAATGTCAGCGCTCCCAAAATTATATTTAGAAAACAAAGTGAAAATAGCCAAGAAAATTTTGAAAAAAATAGGGTATATGTGACTTGACTTACCAAATATTAGAACACATTGTAAAACCAATAAAATAAAAAAATGGTACCGGCATAGGAGGGAAGGGGAAGTGAGAAAAAAAAAAAAAAAGAAAACAACAACAACAAACAACCCAGAGAAACAAACAACCCCCTCGGAGATATTTGCAAAAGGCTTTCATCATATGCCATTATGAATGACACGACCCAGTTAGGTAATGACCTGTGTGTGCGTGTGGGCGTATGTGTGCATGTGTGTATTTACTGAGGTTGAAAGAAAGCACGAAAGAATGACTGCTAAATTGTTAGTGGTGTTTGTGTCAGGATAGTGGACTTTCAAGTGAATTTTTCTTTCTTCCTTGTATTTTTAGGTGTTAGTAATATATTAATCATGTATTCATCAAATCAGAAAAAATAAATTTTTTAAAGTTATAAACAATAACAATAACCACAGAAAAGGAATGAAGCCATAAAGACGCCACATTTCAGGCAATAGTGCCTTAATTTCCCTTTTCACATGGATGGCGGAAATCACTAAGTGATGTGCCATGCTGTCCTGCAACGCCCTCGCAGCGCAGGTGCTGTTCGTTGGTTGAGGTCTTTGCCCTGTGGATTAGGTAATTTTGGTAGTGAAACAAGGATGGAGTTACAGTTATGTGTTGCTTCATTACAGGGATATGTTCTGAGAAATGCGTCGTTGGACGATTTCTTCATTACGTGAACACCATGGAGCACACTTACACAAACCTGGACGGTAGCGCCCACTACACACCCGGGCTGTATGGCGCGACCTAATGCTCCTAAGCTACGCACCGGTGCATCAGCCAGATGTATTGCTCTCATGATTAGATGTTTATGCAAATTCTCATTCCTATGCCTTTCCATGGCTACTCTTCCATTCAGGGTATAGCTCAGTAGGTAAGAGCACAGGCCTTGGGGTCAGTGAGGCCTGGGTTCAGATCTACCATTGTCTTATTGTGGGACCATTAACAAGATTCCCAACCTCCCTAAACCTCAGTGTTCTCATCTGTAAAATGGAACTCCATTAATAACTACTCCATTGGCCTGCTGGAGGGCTAAGCAGGCTGTTTGTAAAGCACTTAGCTCAGAGCCTGGCTCTTGGTTAACACACTCGGTAGCTCTAGGTGTCTTCTGGTGCTTTGTCTCTGCAAGAGATTTTCTAGGGAATGTGAGTTGTTTTTAGGTGTACTCAGGGCATGGGCATGCTCACCCTCAGTAGATATTGCTGTATTTCTTTCCCAAGAACTTGTCACTAAACATGCCTCCCAGCAGCATGTTTAGGTCTGCTAAATGTGGGTCTGCATTTCTGTACATCCTTGCTGCTGCTTGGTATTGCCAGACCAGGCCTACATTGGGCAAGAGAAACTCCCCAGACTCTGTATGTCTAAATGTTTAAGAGTTACAAACCAAGAGGATAAGTGTCCAGGAAAAGAGGAACGTCTGCTCTGTGTTTGACAGGCTTGCCTTCACACTGACCTGGAGAGCCACATTTGAATTTAGAATTCTCAGCCTCCTTGGAGTTCCGGGCCACAATGTGATAGCATGGAGGGAGTCAGCATTGCCCTTGGCCTCGTCCTGTCCTGCTGTTGTCTGAATGTGTCCCCTAAAGTACATGTGTTGGAAACTTAATCCCCAATGCTACACTGTCGGGAAGTGGGACCTAATAAAAGATGATTGGGTCATGAGGGCTCTGTCCTCATGAATGGACTAATGTCATTATCATGGGAGTAGGTTCGTTGTCATGGGAGTGGGTTTGTTGTAAAAGCAAGTTTGGCCCCGCTTGCCATCTCACTCTTGCCCTCTTGCTCTTCCACCTTCCGCCATGGGATCTTCATCCAGTGAAGCATCTCTCTCAGCCAGAGCTCCTGAGCCAGATCCCATTTCAGCCTCCGAGTTGTCAGTAGGTTGGCTGTTTTTTTTTTTTTTTTTTTGAGATAAGGTCTCATTTTGTCACCCAGATTGGAGTGCAGTGGTGCAGTCACAGCTCACTGCAATCTCCAATTCCCAGGTTCAAGTGATCCTCCTGCCTCAGCCTCCTGAGTAGCTGGGACTACAGGTGCCCACCACCACACTTGGTTATTTATTTATTTATTTTTTGGTAGAGATGGGGTTTTGCTATATTGCCCACGCCGGTCTTGAACTCCTGGGCCTGAGTGGTCCTCCTGCCTTGGCCTCCCAAAGTGCTGGGATTACAGGTGTGAACCACTGCACCAGGGCAATGGCTGTTTTGGGTAAGGTCCCCAAACATCATGGTCTAACCAGCTATGGTCGTGGTGATGGGTCCTCAGGTCCTGCTCAAGGCATCCACTGTGGTTGGGAGGACAGGGATGTGGCACTTCTCTCAGAATGTGGCTGTGGGCACGGCAGGCTTTTGGAGTGTAATCAATTTGCCTTTAATACCCAGGTGTGAGTGAAGCCTAGGGCTGTGTCATCTTTTGATGCATGGGCAAACATTCCCAAGGGAATGCAGGGCCTTATTCTTACATGGCCTGGGATTTTCATATCTGCTTCACAACAAGCACAAAGACCACCTTGACTTTCTGGTACATGTCTCTGTCTTGACATGCACAGCTGATCTGGAAAATGTGGTGGATTTCTTTAATGGAGTAATAGGCTTGTTGGCCATCAGCACACACACTGCCTGCCCTTTGGGCTGGTGCACAGGTACCTGGTCATGTGCGATGGAATCCCATGAGAAGAAGCTTCTCCTCCAGGGGTCATTGAATGACCTGTGAATGTTTAGTTTGCACATTTGCTGATTTCTATAGAATGTGCATCCATACCAGGTCATATCTGTGCAGAATACTGCTCTTGGAGATATTTTCCTTGAATTGTCAAAGGCACTGTAGTAGTTTGTGACCCATTTCCTGGGTCTGTGCTCAACGTCTCGGTATGGAATTGTAGGTAGCAGAGTCAGAGGTTGGTTAAGCCCTGAGCTGAAGTGTCCTCTAACTCTGACTCCTGAGTGCCCTTTGGTCCGTACTGCACCCTGAGCAGATGTTGGATGGATGTGGCCCTGACTCCATAGGACTGAAGGGCTGCTTTCCTTAGCGCTCCATGAAGTCATTCCCTGTTGAGTCAAACTGTGCTTTCTGAAATAGTACAATAGTTTTATAACTTAACTAGTGAAAGAAAGCAAAAATAAGTAGGTGATACCAAGTACTAGCAGTTCAGCTTCTTTTCAGTTTGGTAGTTTGCTAATGTGCATTGAGCACTGTATGAATTAGGAGTGCTTTTGGCTGCAAAAAGGTGGGCAACCGCTGCCATTGGCTAGTGACTCAGTGATGTCAGAGGCAGTGTTTAGTGGAGTTCTCCGGCCTTCCCCTCAAGGTGGTACACGGCCCCACACTCCACATATCAGTGTGTGGAAGGCAGGAAGGAGGAGAAGGGGCAGGGATCGATGCAGCAGACTTCTTTTTATATGTTATTGGCCAGACCCAAAGTGTCACATGCCCACTTTGAGCTCCTACCTGCAAAGGAGGTTGGGGAACAAATACTTAGCTTTCATAGACATTCACGTATAAACAAGCAAGGAGGAGGCATTTGGAGATTGGATGTTGGTGCTGGGTAAGCCAAAACACAGTGTCTCCACAAGCACACACCATGCACATCTACATGCGTGCATATTTTCTCAGTAATCTTCACAACAACCTTGAGACGGACGTCATTATTCTAGTTTTATAGATAAGAAAATGGAAACTTGGCAAGTTTATAGCAATGATTAGAAGAGCTGGAATTTTCTCCTGGGGCTGCCTGTGCTGTGGTACGCCCATGCTATTTTCCTCTTCAATGTGTGTGTACACACACTACTCTGCTTCTCTGTGTGTAGCACCTTATCCGCAGCTGACAAAGAGAGAAAGTGTTATTTAGGAGGGGTTGACTCTTGCCTGTCAGTCACCAATTGAAGCAGAATGTGTCACTGTCCTATTGCTACCTTACAAATCACTCCAAAACGTAGAGACTTAAAACAATACATATTTGCTGAGGGTTTTTGGGCTGGGTGGATGGTTCTTCTGATCTTGACTGGGTTAGTACCTGCGTCCTGAGTTAGCCGGGGGTGAGGTGACAACTCTGCTGGTCTCCCACATTTGGGAGTTGGATTGGATTCCCACATTTGGGGGTTGGCTGGCTGAAGTCCTTGGCTCTGATCAGGCTGATTTCATTTCCGCTGCTATTGGTAAAGCAAGTCACATGGCCAGCCTGGATCCAAGAGGTGAGAGATCCACTCCACTCCTTTTTTTTTTTTTTTTTTTTTTTTTAGACAGGGTCTTGCTCTGTCACCTGGGCTAGAAAGCAGTGGCGTCAGCCTAGCTCACTGCAATCTCAAACTCCTGGGCTCAAGCAGTCCTCTCGCCTTGGCCTCCCACCGCGCCCAGCCTGACTCCACTTCTTGATGGGAGGCATAGGCACATTGTGAGGGTGTGAATGCTGGAGTGGAGAACTGGGACCACTTTGTAATCCACGTGCCACACAGGGATGATAAACTTTGAAGGCTCCATTACTAAGCCTGGCTGCGTTGCCAGCGTCTAGTGCCTCGTCTTGGTGTGATGGTGGTGTTTGCAGAAGAATAAACATGAACCATGTTGTACATATCATTATCAAGTTTTCATAGAGTAAAACCACTTAAGACAGCAGAATGTATAGGGATATTCGCACACATCAAAGTGTAGGAGAAGTAACAGAGGTTGTTTCTCGGGTTCTAGCATTTTAAGTGAGCACAAAGGCATTTTTCTAGTTGATTAGGTAACTGAGAGAGCAAGGAATTTTATGGCCCAGCTACATAGGCTGCGACAGGTTGCATATACTTAGGAGCTGACACACCCGTGCTGTGTCTCAGTTGTTATGGCTCACACATAAATAAGAAAGCATTCTCCTCCTGCTCCCCTGTGAGCATGGAAAGAGCGCCGGGCAGGGAGGCTCGGGACAGGGCCTGTTGGTGAGCGTGTGCCTTCAGAGAGCTGCCTGCCCTGGGAGCTCAGGCCACCGCTGTCACTGGGAAATGAACTCACCTCTTATTAAGTCTACAGCTGATCCCTTGATAAGCCGCTCAGAACATGGACCCAGATGCTTTTATGAGAAAACTAATTAGGTTGTTCAGTACAAAAGAGGCATATGTTGGAAGTTTATGAGACTTCTGAGGTACCAAATAACCAGTCTTCCTGTCATCATTATCGGATGCCCCCAGTTGTTTTTCATTTTATTTCTGGTGGTCCTACTGCTTCACTGAAATCCACCAATCAGTTCAATCAACTCATCAGAATCTGTTGAGCTGCAACTGTGTGCCCAGCACCAGGTTTAGAGTCTCTGGGACAACAGAAAATATATATGACACAGTCACTGCCTGCAAAGAATCGGAAGTCTGTTTGGGGGCAGTAAAGCGAGCACTCAGGGCAGTCATGGGAGAGGTCAGGCTGTGTGCGGTTGTGACAGCAGAGGTCTATGTGGGCTGGGGGAGCTTTGCCAGGGGGAGCCCGGCCTGAGGTGACCAGTGGGATTTGGAAGGGGGGAAGGAAGGCAGAAGGCACCCTTGGGTATATCACGGTGTGGGGAGAGGTAAGGATGTGGGATTCAGCTTGGCATCAGCTGGGGGCAGTGGGGATCCCAGGCCATCAGAGGGTGGGCTTTGGGGAGCATGAAGGACAATCTCCTGCCTGTACCCCAACAGGGGCTCAGCAATGACATCACACTGTGAGGCGGGGGGTGGGGACAAGGGGAGCTGTGGAGTACTGTGTGCAGGACCAGGGACCTCCTGATGGGACAGGTGCTCCAGGCTGTGGGCAGAGTACCACTGTCTTCATCCATGTTCACACCTGTCACGCATGGTGAGCTGAGGACGCCAAGGCCACCTTGCTCAGCAATTCCCGCTGCAAGGGGGGATGGGAGAGATCTGGATGGTTTGGGGCAAGTTCCTGAACTTCTCTGCCTCGGTTTCCTTGTCTGTAAAATGAGGATAATGACAGGTTGCTGGGAGTGTAAGTACTTAGCACATGGACTGACACATGTGGTGTGCAATATATGTATGTCTACAATATATAACATATTATTATATTATCTAATAATATAATTATGAGTATATACTTACATGTAACTACAAATTCTAAAATTTATAAATTATATAATATATAATGTCAGTACAATATTATTATATTATAATAATAATATAAAAATATAAAAAGTAATATAACCATATAAAATAATATAATAGAATATTAATTCTGTTAATATAATAAATTATAAATTATGTAACCTATAATACAATTTTTATTTATAAAATTATATTTGTATATTAGATACTATATTTAGATTCATCATTATTTATAAAAATTATAATATATATTTATAATGACCCCCAAACTTATGGGCTTGTCTTTAGTCTCTTTTACTTATGAAACTACTTGGAAGGAAAAATGGAGGAGGATCTATCTCCAGGGAGATGGTAAAAGTCCACTGCGCGCGTGTTGTGCTACAGCGCTTACTGTGCATGTGTCGTCTTCATTGCGTCTTCATGCCCCTGGCAAGGCAGCTAAGGCACGTGGGGTGGGGAGCTCCCTGTCACCCACCCTGGCCAGGGCCGGGCCAGGCCCAGAGCAGGTCTTGCCCCAGGGCGCCAGATGCCCGGGAGCCCGGCAGAATTCGAAGCAGCCTCTTCCTCAAGCTCTCAGGCCACGACCACACACTTCTGGCTTCATTTCTTTGGTGACATTCGTTTCGTGTGCTTGTTTCTAGTTAACTCGGAGCTCCAAGAATCTGGCGCTCCGGCTGGCCAGGTGGGTAGTCCCGCCATACGGGCCAGTGCTGCCTCCTGAGACCCAGTTCAAGTGGCCGTGGTGACTGACCTGCCACCTGCAGAGGGGATGTGAACACCCTCCACCTACACAGAGCCAGGACCTGTCTTTGCCTTCCCCATTTTTCATCTAGAATTGTCCAGATTGTTGACACCATTATTAACCTGGACCCAATTAATTACATTCAAACTTACTTTTTTTTTGGTTGTGTTATTTCTGCCACTTTTACATAACACACAGCTTATTAAACACAGGGAAGGGAAGATAGCCCGGATTTCATCTCCAGTTCATTGCCTTTACAGGCAGAGACAGATGTATCGCTAGGTTCCAAGCCACAAGGCAAACTCAGGCCTTTTGTCCCAGCCCCCACTGTTCCGACCCGGCACTCAGAGTGCGGATGCATGGCCAAGTGGATGCTGGGCGGCTGTGCCTGCGGGAGGGACTGGGCCTCCTCCTGCTCAGGGGCTCTGCATGCCGGCCCAGGGGGATGGCAGTGGGCTGCACTGCCCAGCGACAGGGCGGCTGTGATGTGTGTGGTGTCTGAGCCCACTCAGCCCAGATCAGTAACAGCGTCCTTCCCCAAACCCGTCATAAATGTTTTTTTCTACATGCAAGTTATTGAAAATAGTCAAAGACTCATCACAACTTTGAGGACACTGTCAGCTTTGTGATTGCCTGAGCAGGAGAAGGCGATCAGAACATGAATTTGTCCTCCTGACAGCACTCAGCTTTTGTGTTGTGCGGAAGTCAACGCTTTCTTGATTCCTGCCTCAAATCCCAGCTGCTTATTTAATGTCATGGATGTCTTTTTTGCTCATTTTTGCTCTAACCGCAGGCACGTGCAATAACATACAGTGGATTCATTTGAGGGCCTCTTGCACTTGTGCCGAAGCCGGGCGTTCCTGGTGGGAGGCGCGGGAGATGCGAGTTTCTAACCCGTGTGGACAGGGAATGCGGCCGCAGAATGCCTGGATCTCTCTTTCTCACAGCAGTGGGTGCAAGGCAGGGAAGCGGACTGCAGTCGGGGGTTGGGGCAGATAGAGCCAGAGGGGAAGGGCGCCAGAGGGCTGTCTGGACCCTTCCGTTTTCTCAGACACCTCACACATGGTGAGGTTTCTTTCTGTTTCTGAAATGTGACCTTTAAATGGGAGTTTGTGATCTTGTGATGCCCTGAGTTAACTCACGGGCCTCTTGGAGCTGGAGTGGCTGTGAGCTGTGGCTGGGGGAGCCTGCGAGAGCTGTGGCTGCTCCTGGGGACAGAGCGAGGCAGGGCCCACCTGGACTCCAGGGACGGAGGGTCCGCCAAGACTCCTCCTGGGGAGAAGGTAGCCTTGGCTTTGGGTTTCAGGTGTTGTCTTTAGGATCAGTTTCCCCCTTTGGACTTGGAAAGTTGCCTTCCTACACTCTCCCCTCTGGTAATCTCTTCCCAAGTGCCCAGGGCGCCTATGACCTCGGTTTTGCTGTCAGAAAATCTCCCTCTGAGGTGTTGGAGGCTCCCCGAGCTGTCTGCACAGTTTAAAGGCAACATGAGGGAGGATACTTAGCATCTACTAAGTGCCAGAACCATCCCAAACCCTTCATGTAGATAGTAACCCACTTAATCTGCACAACCATCTGTGTGGCAGGTATTCTGTTTTATCTCAGTTTTACAAATGAGGAAACTGAGGCACAGGGAGCTTATGTAACTTATTTAATGACACAATCGCGAGACGAGATCACTGGCTATTGCAGATCTTTTTACGCTAATGTTCTCAGCCAAGCTCCCAATAAGCCAACCTCGTCCGGCCCCTGCGTCCCCGCGGCAGCCCAGTCTGGGTTGGCCTCGCCTCTTCTGTCTGCCCTTGCGGGACTCTAGTCCGATGAGCACTCTTGCTCAGGGTGGTCTCCTGTCCTTCAGGGTGGACTCTGTGCCAGGGCAGTGCCTGGGAGGGGTTGGACTCTACCCGTCCAACAGACGGGCATTCATTCCTCCCCACAGCAACACGCAGCCTTTCTGAAGGGCTCATTCAGCTCCAGGGAAGAGGAGCGAGGAGGGCACCGTCGGGCGGGTCTCGATTTTTGTCTTCCCAGTTCACAGGCCCTGCGTCCCTCGGTCTCCTGAGACTGTAGGAAATCACATAGTCACTCAGCCATCATCATTCAGTTTCTTGAGTTGTGAAATCACCACAGAGCTAGTATGTTTGGAGAAATAGTCAAAGCCAGATAAGCACATTGAACAAGGAGAAAGGTCTTGAGTTCCTTCATACAGGACGGTCCTGACCATGCTGGGTGAGCTGAGGCTGGTGGCTGCGGAATATTTGGGGGGCGCTGGTGGGGGCCTCAGTCATTGTCTTCCCAGGGCTGCTGTGAACGGGCCTGGTTCACATGTCACGTTTGTAGGGGACCTTACCTAGCACCCGGCTCCAGGTGGTCTCAGACCGGAGTCCCCTCGGAGTAAGGCCTTCCTCCCTGTCCCTCTCCTGGTCTCTTCAGGGGTTGGAGGGCAGCGCTTTCGGCTGAAGGAGATCCCCCTTTAAGCTACGAGGAAATGTCTACGCTCTTCCTGAATCTTCTGCCCTCCGCTCACTTCTCACAGAACCTGCCTGGGGAGAACTCGCTTCCTCCCTCAGCTGCCTCCCTGCTGACTGTTCCCTGTGGACAAGGTGGAGGTGCTGCCTCCCGTCCGCTGTCTGAGCTTGGGGCCTCTCCCCCTCCACGGGGACTTCTCTGAGATTGCACCTTCTCCACCTGTGTCTTTCGGCTCTTTCTGTGGGCTTCCTCTCGCAGCAATCAAATGTGCTCAGGTGTCTTCTGAACATTGAAGAAACAATTCTGCTGCATCATCCTTGTCCCTTCATGGCGGGGGCAGGAGTCTGTCCCCTCTTCCTCTGCTCTCATTCATTCACAGATTCTGTCACCACCGACACAGCTCCCAACAAGGCCACTGGCAACCTCGTGGCCACAAACCCCATGACCACTGGCAGCACGAGAGGCTGCAAGAGCCTTCTCGTTCTGGAAACATCTCTCAGCATTTATGCCCCTGTGAGTCCTCTTCTGGCTTCTCCCTCTTCCTCGACAGATGCCCCCTCTGTCCCCTCCCTCAGCTCTTCCTTTGTCTCACACTTCCTCGATCTTAGTTTCTCTTCCTGTCCCACCGCCTGCTCCATGGACCAGGTGAATCTCCTCCCATGGCTCCAACTGTCATCCACGTCCTCTGACAACTCACATCTGAGCGTCCAGCCGGTTTTTCTCCTGAGCGCCAGACACGCGCTGTCCCTGTGAGGGCTGGTCTCCACCAGGTGTGCAGGGATGCCTGGAACACGGCAGGCTGCAGTCGGGCTCTTTGTCTCCTCCATCCTCCGTATCTCTTTCCTGCCTCAAGTGATGGGACCCGCTTCACCGGGGCCTGATTTGGAATACCGGGGTTCATCTTTGACTTCATCTTTCTCGTCCCCCATATCCCGCCACCATCCAGTTAATCACTGAGTCCTGTGAGTTCGTCTCCTGAAGGAAGACAGGAATCTGCCAAGTCTCGCCTTGCTCACTGCCCCCGCTCGAGGCCACCACCAGTCCTTGCCAGGCTCACTGTGGCTCCTAGGTTGCTCTGTCTCAAGTATTACTATTTTTCAATCCATTATCCACACTGCGACTGGAGCAATCTTTAAAAAATGCACATCTAAGTTACTCCCCAGATCAAATCCTTCACTGGATTCCACATATTTAGGATGAAGTCTGAACTTCTTAACTTGCGTGGATTTTCACGTGGCCTCCCCTCCTTCTACTTCCATCTCCTGCCCTTGCTTGTCTGTGGCAGATTTTTATCTTTTTCAAGAAACAAAGTGTGGGGCAGTCTAACTCTCCCTCTGTCCATGCGATTTGGCCAGCGGTACAGTGACAACCCCAACCTCAAAGTCTGTGGCAGCTCTGGGCGGCAGGTTGGGAAGGCTACCGTCCTCTTAGAAAGCCTGTCATAGGATCTTTGTGGCCAGCAAGACCTCCCAGGTCTCCTCTGAGGCTCACCAGTTTTCTCATCATCCTCACTTCCTAACCAAGAAAGCGGGAGGGGAAGAGGGTGGTGAATACTCAATATTTAAAATCACCAAATCCAAGAAAATTTATGTGGACGTCGCAATTATTACTATGCTGAGTTAATGAACTTTATCCTCTCCTTTTTTGGCTGCAAGAACATAAAAGTCCCAATGAAAGGAAACAGATGTAGTTGCTTTGAGCATTCCAGAGGAAACTGCAGTAAAATGTGAGCCATGGCCCTGTAAAAGCCTGTGTGGAAGGGAGATGTTCTGATAGCGTCTCCACTCGCCAGCTGAGTGTGAGTGGGGCGGGCGCGGCCCGCGGAGCCCCACATCAGAACCACAGCAACATAGCAAAGGAAGCATTCAGGAGAAAGCTCAGACTGAGCTCTAACAGTGCTCGGTTTTTCTTGTGACCAAAAGCCATGCAAAAGAAGGGGGGCCAAGGCAGGACGTGTGGGTTGGTGAGTTGGTGATTTAAAGTGGTTTGTGAGCGGAGGAAGAGAAAGAGGGTGCTTAGGAACAGCAGTCTTTGGTGGTCAATTCGTGAGCCCCAGTTAGCAGGCAAGCTCTCAGTGTCACTGCCAGGGAACAGGACGGTGTTGTGAGCACCCGGGGCTGCAGGAAGAGAAAGGCTGCAGCTCGCGGTCACTTCAGTGACAGTATTTGAAGATCTCTGCGTCCCCCACCTTCCCTGTTTTTCTTACTATGCTGGGGTGTCCGATCCCCAGTGCCTTGAGTGTCCCAGGGCAGCCCACTCCCGCTGGTGCATGTTGGAAGGAGAGAGTTGACACCCTCTTCCAAGTTTGTTATTTTACAAAAGTCTGAGTGGACACAGTTCTGTCCATGTTCTAAAAGCAGTGCCGGCCTCATATTTGTGCCTC
Source organism: Lepilemur ruficaudatus (assembly GCA_963574885.1). Lineage (NCBI taxonomy): Eukaryota > Metazoa > Chordata > Mammalia > Primates > Lepilemuridae > Lepilemur > Lepilemur ruficaudatus. The sequence goes on from CAUYRT010093810.1 coordinate 62,153, forward strand.
TTTTTCCTACCTGCCTCCCCCCACTTTGTTCCTCCTCTCTTTCTGTCATTGCAGCTTAGGGACTCTGAAAACCAAGATGGAAAAGAAGGAAGCTTAGTACTTAATGCTTGTGATGAGAAAAACCAAGGTGATGTTGACATTTTTGGTGGGGGAGTCCGTGGGAGGCCCACTCGTGGGCATGGGGCTTGCAGGCACGTTGGGCTGTGTGGGGACATCCTGGGTGTGCCTGGCCTCTGCCTGTGAGCCCTCATGCCATGTACCATGGCCCCCTCCACTTTCCCTGGCCCCTGGATGTGCTCCAGGGAGCCAGAGAAGAGTTGGCTCCATCATCATTGTCACCCAAGCAGTCACTTTGACAGATGCCTTTGTTCTTCCAGGCTGCCTGGGTACCAAGGGGCTGGAATTAATAATTGACTAAAATTAACAGGGCAGTGCTTGTCTGAATGAAATGTGGTCTGGGCTGCATTTCAACTTGACAGTTCTTGTTCTCCTGTTGGATTTTTTTGTGTTTGGTTCTGAGGCAACTTTACAAGGACGTAGGTGGGTGTGCCTAAGTTTGATTTGTGGCTTAGCTGTCTACTTTTAAATTAAAATACCTGGCAAACAAAAGGCCCAGCTCTTGGGTCCAGAAAATGAATCGCAGACGTCCAAGGTGTGGCGATGAGGTTTAGCGGGAGCAGGAGTAAAACGGGTTAAAGGTCAGTGGAGAATAAAGTTAATATTCAGTGCTGGTATGTGGTGGCTGCCAAGAATACAAGCCGCGGCTGCGTTAATAAAAGTGTAGTGTTTAGAGGGAGAGGAATGATGGTCTTGTTCTCCCTCTGTTGGACCACCCGTGGAGCTCGGCTGGCCCCGTGAGGGGCACCTCTCTCTGAAGGGGCCCTGAGCAAATGCGAACACTGACAGGACAGCAGTGGGGGCCAGGTGGGTGCCCCCCACCATACTGTCTGAGAAATGGGGATGGGAGTGGGGCACATGTATCTTGGCTCCTGGGTATGAGAACCGGGCACTTGACTGTTGTGTGCTGTTCCCACGTGGCCTGTCCAGGGCCCCTGTGGGGACAGGACTGAGTGTGAGCAAAATGAGCTCAGAGCTCTGCAAGGGCGGGGTGAGTTTTGGGAAGCACTGAACACCTCATTAAGGGAATATTGCATAACCGCCCTATTTGTACTTATCAGAAAGAGCAGTGAAATGCATGACTTAAAAGTATTGTCCATGGAATTGCACTGGGTGTCAAAAAGAAAAAATAAAGTCTTGTCCAACCATGAGATTTTATAATTTTCAAATGGAGACATTTCCCTTATTTTTAATAAGGCAAAATTTAGTGAGTAGGTCAGAAAGAAGCAAGCCCCTGGGTTAATACCAAAAGAACCACTTGAATCAATGGTTAGTGGGATTTCAACTGTCCCCACACCTCGAGTACATCCCAGTTTGACTCTTGATATGCCCTTGATGTCTTCGGGTGCACCTGGCTCCGTGGCGTGCAGCCTGCCTGCCCAGAAACCTGCCAGAGAGTTAGTGCCTCCTCCAACACATCCAAATTATTCCTGAGGAGAGGTTTCATACTGGGAGCAGTGATTAATTATTCATAACATTTGTTGAGCTTCAAAAAATTGGGAGGGAACACATAGTATGGAATTTGATACATTTCTCTTCTCTGCCATCTTAAAGCCAGGGACGGGGAGATAATGTGAGCTGACAAGCATTTTGGGCAAATGGTGTGCCAGCACTTCTGTCCCGGCCAGCACTGTGGAGAGGATTCCCAGCAGCCTTCATGACAGCTGACAGACAGGATGGAACTGAAAACTCAGTCATGTCAAGTTTCTGATTTGGGAGCAGAACGAGGGTGATTTCAACCCTGTAGGCAAATGCTGCTGCCTTAGCTTCTTGCCGGAGGAACTGAGGTTCAGTCCTTGACTGCCCTAAAAAGGACCAGGGCATTTACCTTAGGGACATCTCTGGAAGCCACGTACATGCTCTGTTAAGACTACAAGAAAGAAAAAGGACAAGAGGAAAATTACCTGGGGAATAGCTATTTATCTTGTCCCCACCTTTAAAAAAAACAGGCAGAATTGCATCGGTGGGAGGAAATCTAAGACCAAATTAAGTAAGTGTCTCACATGTTGACCCTTTGCCTGCTCATTTTTGAGGCACAGAAAGCCCTCCCGGACCATGATCTCACTTGGCAGTGTAAAATGCTGTGGGTATTGGCAGCTGTTGGGATGCCTACAGAATAGCCGGCCCTGCTTCTGCCACATGAAAGCAACACCCTGTACTTACTTATTAGCTGCCTTTCTGGGCTATGCACAACATCACTGGGATAGTCAGAGACTTCCAGAAAGGATCTACTGATATCAGGTGGGTCGGTCAAACTGCCAAACACATGGACCTGATAGAGACTCTCACCGTGGAGTGACATTTGATGCTGACACTTGGAACGAGACTTTCCAGCTGGGTCATGGCTCTGGGCTTGGCCAGCCGGTGAGTGGGACCACAGAACTGTAAGGCAGGCCCCAGAGGGACCTCCTAGCACAGCACTGTGACATTGAAATGAAGCAAGGTGTGCTGCAGGCCTTGTGTGTGTGCACGTGCGTGCGTGTGTGCATGTGCGTGGATTGGATAAAGCAGGGAGAAGGAACAAGGAAGAGATAAATTATGAAAAAGAAATTGGAGAAAAATTGAACTAGATTTATTCTGACAGTGTTCAGGCTACAACTCCAATGTTATAAATCACTTTCTTACAGAGGAATTTACTTCCTGAGCTTCACACAACTTCATAAGCCTGGCATGTGTATGAGAACAGAACCCAGAAATCGGAGAAGGGAAAATGATGGTTTGTACAAATGTGGTTTGAAACTCCAACTGGTGATTTTGTCAGCGCAAAGGCTTTGTCGGACTGGGGCCCAGCACTGCAGGAAGTTGGAACAGCTAAGGAGTTCACTTCCAATTCTTCCACGATGAAATTTTAAATTAAAGAGCAGAATTTAAAAAATGTTTCATGGTGGCCACATGGTCTTGAACCCTGGGCTAAAAAGAAATGAAAGGGAATTTATGATCTGGGGATGAGGTCAGTATTGGAGTGTCAATAGAAAGTCCATGTTCAGGTGGCCCTTGTTCAGAAATAGGGTGTCCATGTGAACATTACACACCCAAAATCTCTTTCTCTGATCCTGTCCTCAAGAATACCCATGGCTCTAACAGTCAGTGGGCATGCACAGCTCAGAAATCATGGCTGATTTAATGAATGAGGCATTGAATTAAAAATCAAATCCTGGTACAACTTCTGTCACTCTGGTCCAAGGGAAAAACTCAGCATGGATGTAACTCATCTCAGTATCTCCAGGTGCCCAGTTCTTAACTTCTTTCCTCATTTGTCCTCCTCCTTGGCCTATCTCCCCTCAAAGACATAGACATACACAAATAGACCTGTACACACACTCATTCACACATGCATACACAAACACACACAATGCCCTCTGCTGTGTGTCTTCTTCTCCAATATTGAAGTCTACTTTCCGTAAACATTCCCAGGTTCCCCTTCAGGAAACTGTGAGTTCTTTGAAGTCAGAACATTGTCCTTGGTCTTTCTAGAGCATGCATGGTGCCTTGCGGGTACTCAAGTATATGGTGACTGATAGTCAGAAAACCATTACCAAGAAATGAAGTTGTGGAATTAGGAGAGTAATATCAGTAAGATAGCAGAATAGGAGTCTCCAATGCTTGTCCCTTTGCAGAAAAATGAATTTGGACAGCCATCCACACATGAAATTACCTTCACATGAGTTGAGGAATCCAGGTGTGAGATTACTGCACTTGTGTGAAGCAAAAAAATAAGAAAACATATATTAAAGAGGGTAGGAAGGACAGTTTCACATTACTGTGTCATCTCTCCCCTAAGACCATATAGCACAGAGAGAGATACCCTCCATATGGGGAAAGGAGAGTGAAGTGAGCACCTGACGTTGCTGTGGACCCCAGTACCAAGCTCACTCCAGTGTACCAGACTCACCCCTGTGAACCTTGGTACCAGGCCAGCTCCCACAGCCCCAGGCTCCAGGTTATCACTTATGAACCCTGCCTCCAGGCCTGCCCAGCTCTAGGCTAGCCCCCATGGACCAGCCTTCAGATTCCAGGCCCTCCCCAATGCCAGCTGGCCCCTATGACTGCAACTTCCAGGTAATCCCCCATGGTCCCAGGCTCCAGGCCAGCCCACCTGCACACCCTAGCTGGCTTGCCCAGAATCTCTAGACAGGCTGACTGATGAAGTTCTTTCATTGATAAAGCCAGTCTGTAATGACTGAGAGATATGTGTACTTCTTCAAGTGCACAGACATCAGTGCATGGACACAAGAATCATGGAATCATTAGGGAAACATGAAACCACCAAAGGAACAAAATAAAGCACCAGCAACTGACACTAAAGAAATAGGGAACTATGAATTGCCTGACAAGGAATTTAAAATTATGTCTCAAATAAGCTCAATGAGTTACAAGAGAACCAGATAGACAACTGAAAAAAATCAGGAAAGCAATATGTGAACAAAATGAGTTCAACAGAGAGACAGAAAATATAAAAAGAACCAAACGGAAAGTACAGAACTGAAGAACACAATGAACTGAAAAATTTGATAGTAATTTTCAACAGCAGACTCCATCAAGAAGAAGAAAGAATCAACAAGCTTGAAGACAGGTTATTTGAAATTACCTGGTCAGAGGAACAAAAAGAAAAAAAAGGAAAAAGAGTGGAGAAATCCTATGGGACTAATGGAGTACCATGAAATGAACCAATAAACACATTATGGGAGTCCCAGAAGGAATAGAGAAAGAGAAATGGCAGAATGCTTACTTAAAGAAATAATGACAGAAAACTTCCCAAATCTGGAGAGAGAAATTATTCATCAAGTTACTAACCAAATTCTCCAAAGTCAAAGAGAAAGAGAGAATTTTGAAAGTAGCAAAAGAAAATTGACTCATCACGTACTAAGGAACCTCCATAAAATTAGCAGTGAATTTCTCAGCAGACATGTTGCAGGCCAGGGGAGAGTAGAATGATATAGTTAAAAGGCTGAAAGAAAAAAGCCCTGTCAACCAAGACTACTATACCCAGCAAAGCAAAATGAAGGGGAGACAAAAATTTTCCCAGACAAACAAAAGATGAGGAAGTTCATTACCACTAGACCTGTCTTATAAGAAATGCTAAAGGGAGTTCTTCAAATTGAAATAAAAGGATACTGACAACATGAAAATGTATGAAAGTGTAAAACTTACTAGTAAAGACAAATATATAGTCAAATTCAGAACTCTAATACTGTAATGGTGGTGCATAAAGCACTTTTAACCCTATCATAAAAATTGAAAGGCAGAAATGTTAAAAATAACCATAGCTAGAATAATTTCTTAATGGATACATAATATATAAAGATGGAAAGTGTGACATCAATAGCATAAAATGTATGTGTGTGAGAAGTAAAAGTGTAGAGATTTTGTATATGATTACAGTTAGCTTAAAATAGACTATTAAATCTATAAGATGTTTTATGTAAGCCTCATGATAACCATAAAGAAAAAATCTCTAGTAGATACATAAAAGACAAAAAAAAAAAAAAAAAAAAAGGAATCAAAGCATAACACTACAAAAAAAGTCAGCAAATCAATGTCACATTGTATCCCATAAATATATACGATTATGTGCCAAAAATTTTAAAAAATCATACAGGAAGATAGCAAGAAAGAAAGAAAGAAACGAAACTAAAAAAATTATAAAAATGGCAATAATAATTGCTTACCTATCATAATTACTTGAAATGTAAATGGATTAAATTCTCCAATCAAAAGACAGAGTGGCTGATTAGATTCATTAAAAAAAACAAGATCCAATAATATGCTGCCTACAAGAGACTCACTTTAGCCTGGGTGCGGTGGCTCATGC
>CAUYRT010093812.1:0-51612 GCA_963574885.1 Lepilemur ruficaudatus
CTGATAAACAACTATGAATAAGTGATTGTGGTTGCAAATACCGTCTAGTTACTTGTTAAGCCAACAGAACATGCTCCACTGCAGGGATGAACAGCTCCAAAACACCCATACTCTTACTCTCTGAGTCCACCTTAGCCAACCAAGTTGGTTATGTCTAGAGGGAAGACTACAGACTGGACCTGAATTTTTTCTTCTTGTGGAGTTAATATACTCACAAGCTCACAAACAATGATACTGGTATCAACTGGACCACAGTGTATGCAACCTTCTTTTTGCCACTTTCACTTAACCTTTTGGGGGGATATTGTCTACAACGTGCTGGAATGCAATCATTGTCTAATGGCTGATAAGACAAGATGGTATGGTTACCAAATACAAATCAAGTGTCTCTACAGGAGTTTATGTTTTTTATTCTTCTTGCTTTTTGCACAGAGATTAATATTAATGGATTTAGCTTCCTGTATCACTTGTACAAGTCATGAGCCAAACTCAATGAATTTCATTTGGTAAAATTGGTCGACACACAAAGCACCTACATTCACTTTAAGAAAGGGTCTTTTCCCCTTACTTATATAAATAAAGAGCAGGAGTAATTCAAACAAGCTCTATATGCAGAAGGAAAAATGATGCTCATCTCATGGTATTTGCTAAGTATGAAATGTGATAATTAGGTGTGTGATATCTTTGCATGTTTTTCTACGTAATTAATACCAAAAAAATGCTAGAAAGAGCAACAAGGTGATTCCAGGGAAAGATAATGCATAAGCGTAAAGAACGATCATAGATTTTCATACTGGAACATCAAAATAGTGTGGACTCTTTAAATCAATAAAGTGATACCTGGCTTGAGCAAAGCAACGGGAATGCAATACATATGATTTTGTGCCTCCAATATTTTCCTGAAATACACATACTAGACACAAAACAACAGCCCAAATTTATTTATAGATAGATTTTTATTCCCTTTAAGAAAATTAATAATGTCAAATATATATTTGAAGGGAGTCATCAATTGTTTTGTCAAAAGAACTCAGCTTTTACAAAACAGAAACTGCCACAGAAACCTTTTACATAGAGAATTTCTCTAATATATAAGAAATGCGATTTTATGAACTTACATATAAAATATTTTATAAACAATTTGTCTAGGACTTGTCATTCACAAAATACAGAAACCCTGCACTAGCAGCACACACAAGTAAACGCAACTGCAGTTGTCACTCTAAATCCTTATTAAACTCAAGAAACATTTGAAAAACACTTAAGTAACAATTTGAAGTATGATAAAAAAGCAAGTCAACTAAATAACTACTTTTAAAAGCATATCTGCCTTAGCAGAGTGAAAAAACACAATATTAGCAATTTCCTGTGACCATAATTTGTGTTTTTCATTGGTATATATAAAATGTTACCATTTCAGGAGACGGACAGAATTAACGTAAATGGGTTGCATTCTGAGTGGAACAAAAAAAAACAAAAACCTCCTGGTATAATACTACACATAAGTCTATTTAATTGAGTATTTTTTTGCATTAATGCAAAATATAAAAAGATTGGATTTTTTAAAACAGTCAACAATAGTCTCAACTCTTAGAATTAGAGGAAGACTTTGATCAAGACAGTGAACAATCTAGAGTTCACTTTATAGTCTTCCCTACAGAACACTCCATTAGTCTTCTTTGCTGTGATCACCCTTACAGAATGACATAAAATACTAACTTTTATGTCATTTTTGAGTATATGATTTCATATTCTAAAAATCTAGAAGAGATGGTCTAATTCTCTCATGTAAATATCAAGTGTATTGTTGAACAAAAATAAAAGATGAAAATTCTATCACATTTTATCCTTTGCTGTTAGGAGAAGTTTGAGAGTTCTTTCCCAGGGGTCTTTAATTTATAAAAATCACTTTAATTTCTTAACTCCATCCCTGGAGTCAAAGCTAGCAGAATCTGTTGCTGTAGATTTTGGATAAGCAGAGCACAGAGGACAGATCTGAGACTAGATCCAGTTTCACTACGAGAAAAACTGTGTGGTGCCTGTGATGTTAAACCACAGAGAATTAACACATATTAGTTTGGCTCCGGTTGTGTAAATGCTTCTGGCATTTCCTTCAGCACTTAAACTCATTTTCAGAGAATGGACTGCTGTAAAAGAATGCAGGCTCATTAAGAGTTTATTTCCTCAAAATGCTGAAGGATAGCAAGTTTCTCCTGTGAGGGGATCAACAAACTGCATTTATCTCTTTAGAGGGGTGAAAAGACCCCAAAGCTTTTTGTTTCTGAGCAGGCATCACAGGTTTGAAAATGAAGAATTTCATCTTGTTGTCACACTCTGCCTTACCTCGTTTCAAGGCTGGCTGTGTTTTCTTTACACAGAATGAAATTTTAGCAGAAGCAGAAGCCAAATGCTTAAAATGAATGATCAACTTACAATTCGTATGAATCTATTCTTTCATGCTGCTCTGCTTAAAAATAGCATCATAAATGCACATCTGCAAAGACTGTGCAACCCCCCTTTCTTGAATTGTACAAATTATTAGAGTCGTTGACAAAAGATTTTTTTTGTTTAGGGGTTGGTCTGGGCACTCTCTTTGGCAGACTGCCACTTTTCTAGCACTAGAAATATTGCTTGCAGAAAGCCACATTGTACAGAACAGCTGTTCTGCTAAAACATTGAGCTAGCAACCCAAGAAATGACTGACTTCACATATGAAGCAAAATCGTTCCCTCCCTTTGTGCTAATTTAAATGAAATAAAAGTACAAAACATTCTCTTTCACGCCGTCTAGCCTTCCCTCGCAAACACAGGCTTTAGTGAGATGCGTGTGAGCTGGCGCCAAGGTGAGCACTTGCCTCTCTGACCACTGCCCCAGTGGTCTGCTTGAACTTGGGCCACTCAACTTCCAGGCTCCCAGGACAGCGGCTACTCTTCAGATCTGATTCTTTTCTACATTCAGGTCTTAGTTGCTGAGGGCTTTTCTACGAATTGTGCACATCAGCATTTCAAAATTAAAAAGTATACCCCATTTCAACCTTCTTTCCATCTCTATAAAAAGCAAAGGTACCAAAGAGAAGGAACTAAAAGATTTTATTTGATTAAGCTCTTGGTTTGTAAGTAGGGTATATGCAATTCATGCTTTTAGTTGTGTGAGATTATATTCAGATAATGGAAATACACACAAGTATTCTGTGTTCTACATGGCATCGGGTATCCTGTCTAAAATACTCTTCTGAAAGCTTCATAAGCTGACTTGACATCCAGAGGGACACAATTCTCATTAAATATCACCACATTTATACCTTTAACTATATTTATGCATAATCAGTTATGTAATACTAATGTGTATCTAATAGAAAGACTTAGAAAAATACTTGAAAGTAGAACTTCAAGAAATAATTTTCTTTGAAAATAATAAAATATTTTAAGAAGTACCTTATACATATTCAATATGATCACCTATTACAAACTGTGAAATTTAAAATCCTACTCATTTTTAATATCCAGTTTAAAGGCTACTTTCTTGTTCTCATCTTGCATTAATGATTCTGTGATCCCCCAGTACTTCGCTTAGACCTCTTTCAACATGAATAATATCTCACCTTATTATTTTGTGTGAATGTGTCACTCCCACTAGGTTATAAACTCCTAGAGGAAAGAGTTCAGGTTTTTTCATTCTTTGCATTCCTCATAGAGCCAAGTACAGAGTCTTGCAAGATAATAAATACTCAAATAATTAGAGGATGAACGGGTAAATAAAATTAAAGGAGAAATATGATCCATTTCTAATCTCTAATGACAACAAAAGACTTGATACCCTAAAACCTACTCTAAGATTATATTAAAGCCAAAATTCTGATGGTGTGAATGTCAATCATATTCACTGTTTCAATAAATTGGCTTTTCATGTCAGATACAATGTAGTTTAAGAGTTCTTTTGTTTTTCTATCAACTCAATGAAATGTCCACATATTAACAATTTATGGAATCAACTTCTATATACCTTGTTATTTTAAGTGTTAAAATAACAGTAAGCTGCCTTAACATGCCCAGGTCACCTGTGCCATTTAAGAAACACCCTAAATTTCCTCCACTCTATCATATGACGAAAGTTAAGACTTTACATGTTAGAATCCAAAAAAGTATTTTTTAAAAACTGCATTTTGAGCCATCTCCTTCTGACTAACATTGTTTTGAAAATATAATCTTTAACAAAACAAATAAAACCCCTTACTTCCAATGTGTAATAAAAATCATAAATAGGATCCCTGACATGCCGTGGGCAGTCCCTGTGTGAACTTAAGCCTCCTAGTAGAATCGAGGCTCACTGCAGTGGAAGGTACAGTGGACCAGCTGGGTTCTCAGGTCCAACAATGCCATTTTTTCAGATAAGAAACCTGAGGCCAAAGATTTGTTCACAGTCACAAAGATCTGAACCCAGGAGTGTCAAACTCTACTGACCAAAACCTTGCTATAAATAAGCCATACTAAAGACACATTAAAATGACTGAGACGAATCATTTCTATTGCACTCATACTTTGCTCGACTCTCCAACCTTGGGCACATGAACTGCACTGTTGTTATAAGTTGTTAGAACTCCTTGTGTTACACACTGAATGCTTGTGTCCACCCAAAATCTGTATGTTGAATGCCTAAATCCCTAATGCGATGATATTTGGAGGTGGGGTCTTGGGATGGGAAGTAATTGTCATGAGAGTAGAATCCTCATGAATGGGATCATAAAAAGAAAACTGGGAGATCCGCTCTTTCTCTTTCTCTCTCTATGATGAGACGATGGTTATACATGAACCAGGAGGAGAGCCCTCACCAAGAACCCAACCAAGCTGGCACCCTAATATTGGGCTTTCAGCATTCAGATTATGAGAAATAAATGTTGTTTAAGCCAACCAGGCTAAGGTATGCTATCACAGCAGCCCAAACTAAGATACCCCATAAAAGTCCCTTTCTCTAATTCAGTAAAAGTTATTTTTCTTTTCTAATCGGAGCTATTCATATAGCAACAAATTCAGTGACTGACTCACAAGAAAGTTGGGTCCGACTGCCTACCTGATGTAAACCACAACATAGCATAGGCTGAACAACTTGCTACAGATCTCTCTTCAACTTCAGAAGTTCAGTATCCATAAAAGATACAATGAAAAGCACTTTAGGTCAGGTGTCAGCTAAGCAAATATCACTGCACTACTTTGCAAATGTCCCTGAGAACGCCCACAGTGAGGCTTACTTCCACCAACACTGCTGTTTCCCTTCATCTCTCTCCAGAACATACTGCATTTTACACATTTTGTTATGCTATCTTCTTGTCTCTTTTCAAAATGGAAAATGAGAGCAATTTTGCTTTTATGCTAAAATTCTTGTAAAAACCTGGATACTATTCATCTATTTTTATAGAAGAAAGCCAATATTTTAAAGTATTTATATAAAACCCAAACTGTGTACACAGTCTGTTTTCATCATCAGTGCTGATATTCAACACAGCCTTATTCCCCAAACTGTAAAATTATATATGAGTGATGTGCTTTAATTACAAAACATTACTGAAATTTAAGTCTCTGTAGTGCTTTGGGAAGTTATGACTATGAACCCATGAATTTTCGTGTCTTCCAAGTGCTTAATACAGCAGCACTCACCCTCAAAGCATTCAGCCAGTATCTGGTGATTGACTGATCCCAATGGACAACAGAAGAACACAGCAGCTATTTCCCAGTGACTATATTTTGTTTCTCAAGTATAAGTTGTGAAAACTACATTATGCTATACAATTTAACTATATTTCTTCAAGCTATATAGACATGGTTTTGGAGATATGTTAAATTCTATCTGCAAAAGACTAGATCAGCTTTACCAATTGTATTTATTGTAATGCTGATAATAATGTTGGATTCTTGATATACAAATCTCAAATGTCTTATTTCTAATGAGTTTTTATGATGGTTACAGCCACATTATGCCTTAAATCATCAGGTGAATCCAAAAGACAATTAATACATTATGTGGGAAAATAAATCAAAACTATTAATTCACCTAACTGACCCGTTGTTGGATCAGTTAAATCAAAATGACCAAACAATAGTCCTGTGTAGACAATGTTTTAATCATGTTACTCTTTAATAAGATCCTGCATCTAGGGAAGACTATGTGACTAACCCTAGTTTGGATCATTTGCTCCATTAAATGGAGAAAGCTGGAAAAACTATAAGCCAAAGTACGCCAATGATATAACATGGCTTTTCACTTAATTTTTCAGCAATACACAAAACATAGAAAACCATGTATGTCCATGGATACCTAATAAAATATGTCAACACCACAACTCTGGCTGGCACACAATTTAGTAATGCTAGCCATTGTAATAAACAGACGTGACCATACCTTAGCTCTGAAGATAATTTTTTAAAAATAAAACATTATCGGCCTTTCATTGTTATTGCTACACATTTGAAATACACAAGAATCAGCCTTTTACAACTAGTAGTGTGCTTCCTACCACAATGGGTTCTAAAAAAGTACCTAAGTCCCCACCAGTTCTAACACGCTAGACAGGGGTTGGCAACCTATGGCCTACATGCAGGTCAAATCCAGCCTGCCGCCTATTTCTGTACAGCCCAAAGGCTAGAGATGTGTTGCTGTTGTTAATTTTTTTAATGGTTAAAAAAAACTCATAAGAAATATAATCTCATGACAGCATACATCAAATCTCATGATTTCAGTGTCCACAAATAAAGTTTTATTAAAACACAGCCACACGCATTCAGGTACAATTTGTCTATATGGCCACTTTTGCATTATAACAGCAAAGCTGAGTATAGTTGCAGCAGAGATCTTGTAACCCATGAAGGATAAATTATTTACTATCTGGTCCTTTACAGAAAAACTTTGCTGACCTATGTTCTAGAACTCTATAACTAGCTTTGGTCTTGCTTTCTAACTTTCCCCTTTTGGCAATCTTTGACCAGGGTTGGAAGAATAGAAAATGTAGTACTAGTTATAACTTTAGTGAAGAAAGGAGGAAGAATAACAAAAATGTGCTTTTTTGTGCTTATGTATGGCTCTTTATTGGAAATAGGTAGTTTATAAAGTTTTTAAGAAAACTTATATATGACTCTTTATGGCAACAGTTCATTTATGAAGTTTTTAAGAAAACTACCTGCAAACAGGTTAATCAGTTTTCTCTCTTCCATATTTTTTGATTGATATTGTAACTGTCAGTTAATCATGTATCTTAATACAACCGGCAATGAAGCCCTATAGAAGGTTAAGCCTCTGAGGACTCAACAGTGGCCACTGAGAAAGGTAGGAAACTGAGATAGAACAAGTTTCCATTGAAGCAGAGGCTTGTTTTCCTTATGTTTCCATTATCAGAGTGAATCCTAGTACTTAAAAAAGTAATATGTTTATTTTGAAAAAATCTTAGGTTTACAGAAAAGTTGCAAAGACAGTACAGAATGTTCCCATATACCTTTCACCTAGTTTTCCCTAGTGTTACCATCTAATAACTTTTTGAAATTATTTTTTTCATAGAATTCCAACTCTCATGCTTTTGAATAGCCTACCTATATTTTTAGGATTTGGACACAATAGTACCATTTGCTCTAAAACAGGCTGGTATCTACACAGGAGCCACATATGTGGACATATGTTCACATATAATATAACTGGGGAAAAGGGATTCCAGTGATATGTGGCTAAATATAGAAAGGAAAGCCTCTTTATTATGGAGGAAAATGTGCTGAACTGGGATTCCAGAGACCCACATTCTAGTTTCAACTTTGTTATTGACTTTGCTTTTGTCAATAAACTTCTCTCTACATTGGTTTTCTCAACAAAACAGCAAGGGCATTGCAACAGGTGATCTGTATGCTCTTTAAACCAAAACTTCTATTGGCCTTCCTTTCCTGCCCAGGTCCTGATGTTCACTGACATATTACAGACCCAGAAAGGATGTGAAAAGCTGCAGTCGATCAGTATTCAAAGCCACATTAGTTTTTACAGGTGGAGGTCACCAATATGTTCATTAAGGCATAGCTAAGACTTATGCACAGTATCTAGAAAGCTGTTGCTGAAAATTAAAGCTACACTACAATTTCAATCATATAAAGCAGTCAGAGGTGACTCCTTCTTTGCTATGCTCGTGAAATATTGTTATCTGCAGAGCACGGAAACGATATATTGTGCTTTTGCAAGAGGTCATAGGGCTAACAAAAGCACATTAAAGAATTCCAGTCCTAAGAACAGAACACATAAACTTGAAAGTCCTAAATAAGTGAATACAGTGCAATATAATGTAATACCAGGGGTGTCATGACTAAAATATAACATTATCAAGAAATGGTAGGCTTTTTAAAATACTTAGGATTGATATAGAATATAAATATATTCTATATATCTAAAGTTTTGTCAAGAGAGTAAAAAGCAAACAAAAAATATATAAAGTTCTAAATTCACATTTTGTCTATGTTATATATCTGGCACTTGACTAATTTACAACTTCATTGTGTGCTGCCTTATTTTTCTTTTATTTACAATTACATGATAATCAAAACAGACAAAAAAAATTTTAAGAGAAGGAACAATGTTATGTATTTTTCAACCCATAGCCCAAGGGAAATATGATACCCTCATGTACAAGGGAATTAAGTAAAAATAAAAAAAAAAGAAAGCAAAAGTAAAAAGCAAATAGGAATATTAGCAGAATATGAAATATTAGAACATGTGGTTTTAAGATTATTAATAAACAGCTTCAAGAAGCCCAATAGTCCCAAGAGAGCCTAATTTGAGACAATAATCACTAAATCCTTTCTAAGGAATTGGGCATTGGATTAGAGAGTAGGTGATCACTGACAAAAGGAAAACCAAGGTCTAGGGAGGGCTTTGTAACACAGAGCACATGGTGTATTTTATTAAAAGCTGTCACACCATTATTTATTTATCTCACACTTAGTTCTCTATGAATTGTAAGTAGCTCTAAGGCAGAGGACTTACAGGACTTAGTTACTAAGAGAAGATACTCAGATATTTGTTAAATGGACTTAAATTTATACACTCAAAATACTCACAGGTTGCTTGAGACTATTGCTTTTAACTTTCGCCTCCTCTGCCTGAACGTCACATCAGAGAGCCCCACTGGTGGGGCAAGGCTGCTACCGCTCAGGGCCTGGCAGCCCATCCCAGGGGCCACCACTCCTTCCAACTCCCACTCCATGGGCCATTTATTTTCCCTTTGTTTTCACACTATGCCCATCATTCTCCCTCCATTTTCCTTCTGTTCTTCATTTTTTTACTCTCTTTTTTTTCTTCTTCCCAGCTTATGACTTAGACCCACCCATAGTTCTTATCAGTATTACTTAACGCTATTAATAGTAATCCCCAAATACAATTCAATTGTACATAATGAAATTTTAAAATATGGTTAAATACTTACTTTCATACCTATTGTACAAGGTTCTGAAGATATAAAAATGAGTAAAATTACTCAGATCATTCCTTCCATTACCTCATAGTTTAAATATAGAGACAAATATGTAAAAAAAAAAGCAAATAATTTAAAGTGATAATAAAGCAACAGAAGAATGTAACAATAACCTACAGAAAGAAATTACTAATGCTCTGGGGAAGCAGAGGAAATTTACATACAAGACTGAAATCTGAGCTGGGTTTTGGAAGTTAAATAGGAATTCAGCAAACCCAAAAGAAGATGTTCAGGTCAGCACGTGCTACCCCAAAGCATGGCACTTTGGCATGCCGAATACTTTCAACTGAAGGAGACCAGAAAAGCCCCAGAAGTAAGATGTTCTTTCTAACCCTTCTCCATCCTCCTTTCTCTTTCCCTCATTTCTCCCTGAAGGTGGGTCACAGAAACTCAAATTGCTCTTCTTGAAAGCAAGCAATAAAACCTGGAAAGGTCACTTTCTGACCCTCTCCCTTCTCCTTTGAAGACCCTTATGTGAAAGGGGTCCTGCCCCATTCCCAGAGGAAGGACTATTACACAGAGAGGCCAAGAAGAATCTGAGCACACAGGCCTTGCTGAGTCTCCCCTCAGTCTATTACCATTAGATTATACCTTTTTGTCCAATTATCGGTCTACACAGCTGTGCATTCCTCACCAAACCTAGGCATAAAGATACACAGTTTTCCCTGCGTCTTTGGGTCTTCATTTCTGAAGGCTCCCATGTCACATGAAACTTTGATTAAATAAATTTGTTATGCTTTTCTCTTAGTAATCTGTCAAAAATGAACCTTGTGATAGGTAAGGAAAAGTTATTACTTTTTGCCTGTACAAAGAAAAAAGGCATTCCAGTCAGATGATGACATGTTCAAAGGCATAAACATGGTTTTGGGCATTCACTATTGCTAGAGAAAAGTGAGAAGACAGAGGAGAGAGGAGCAGACTGATGAATCCTGATGGAGAAGGCAAAAGAGCACATGTGCACCCTTTGGCCACATTTCCAGAAATTTCCACACACACACACACACACACACACACACACACACACACCTCATTTCCACTTCTCCTTTTTGGCAAACGAAACTACAGATGAAAACAAAACACAAGTAGTAATACCCCTGATGAGGTAGACTACATTACTGACTCATATTTTTCATCTTTTATTCAAGTCATTGGCCAGTTTCTTTGCAGTATCTCCCAACAGAGGTGCAGTGTACTTCCCTAGCCTGTGACCTTGGTCACACAATTTGCACTGACCCAAAAAACATGGACAGATGTGACACCATGACAGTTTTGAGATGGAGCCTTAAGAAGTGGTGCATGTTTTCACTCACCCTTTTTGCACCTTTGCCACAATCACCATGAAAAGAGCTTCTCCCAAATTGCTGCTGCCTCTTAACAGGGGACAGACCTGGGCTGAACCCTCATGCAAGGAGTCAAGCCCAGCCAGAGCTGTGGCACAAAGCAGAACTGCCCAGCCTAGATCTGCCGATTCCCAGACTAACTGCAGCTCCATGAGTAAAAGCTTATTGTTCTATGCCACTAAGATACTGTCATTGCTTGTTCTCTGGAAATAGTGATTTGTATACCTGAATATTCACATATTCTCAGTCATCATTCTCAAAAATATACTTGCTTTGAGTCATTGTCTGGAGTTGAGGGTAATGCTGGATGCTCAGTAGTACCAGATGCTAAAAACAATGATGACCAGGCAAACTCTTTGACAGTGGCACGTAGTAAGAAACCAGTGATGCTATATAATATAATCGAATCCAGCATGAAAAGTATTTCAATGAGCCAGAGTCCAACTTTGTAAATATCAAAGATTTTCTGATAAAGTATGAAACTCCAAAGAATTAGATTCTCAGACACATTCTGCCTTCATTAAAAGCCCACAATTGTCAGAAAGCCCGTCCTACCTAATGTCAGAAACGGTGATCCTGGGGAATTGTGGTGATATAAACAGTTTGTCCTATATCAAGATACAAAATAAAAGAACATAAAAGGTTTAGCTCTTAAATGAACTCCTTTCAGAAGTCATAACTTCATTAGAAATATTTAATATATAAAAGGATAATAGCATATAATTAAAAAGTCTTCATGGAAGCATACTTAAGAAAAGGCAATTATATCACGTTTCCATATACTAATAAAACCTGGCACTCACTACCAAAATGAACAGCAATGAACATCGGTAGCCCAGCTGTTAGATGGTTCTGTTTCCACTGGGTGCCACCACCTACTTTGGATTGAGGTAAATAGAACTAGAGACCACAGCAGGGAGTCAGTCTCTCAGTCTACTGAGAACAATGCAGGTAAGAACAGGACTCAAGCAAGAACCAAGTTTCATCTTTTACACTGCTCGCCTGGCTCTACAAGAAGCTTATGCTCAAAAGGAAAGGTTCAGTCTAGGTTCTACCCTTAGCCTGTATAAAAAGAAAAAAAAAATTCCATATGCTGGGCATACATGGCCATGTACTGATTCTAATAACTTTCATCTCACATGTTTTTTTAGTAATGAAGAATATGACACTTGCCTCCAAGCATGAATGCCACTAGGTAGGAGTAAATGTGTGTCAAGACACAGTAAAATGCCAGAGCAGGAACTGGAAGACCTGCGCACTGCTCAGACCAAGAAGACCTATCACTCAGACAGTCTTGGAATCTCTATCTTTCTATTGAAACAAAAACCATTTTACAAAATGCTAGTTAAGTTTGGGGGACAACCATTAGAGGAGTAGTTCGATGTTACTCCCGAGGACGTAACATTAAACATCATTGTTTAAGTTAAGAGTCTGGTCTTTGGCGAAGGACAGATAATACGTTGCTTAAATAAAAACCTGCAAGTCCCTCCTCTTAGAAGCATCTACTACTTAATTCACCATACATGCTTCCAATAGTGAAGGGAAATTCTACGAAAATAGTAAAGTTCTTCCCTAACGTTTTCAGTCTATTTTAATCACCAGTTGTCTTGCATATTTTTCAATTGTTCCTTTCCAAAGGCTAAGAATTTCTTGTATTTTACATATTTTAGCATTGTTCCCTGTCACACACATAGGCCAATTGTTGTTTGAAAGCTGCAATGTTTAAATTGAAATAAAAGGTATGCTTACAACGGTAAACATTCCCGGATTAACAGAGTTGCAGCGGACAGACTCCTAAAATTGACTGAAGTCTGTGACATTAGAAAGACAGAAAATTTATCTAGTTTTAGCAAATGTCAAATCAGCAGCTATTGCTTTTAAGATTAATAAAAGATATAATGGTTTCTAGATAGCCTCTAAATAGAGATTACTATGAATGGAGAAGTGATTTACCAACAGTCACCACAATGAGATTTCTTTAAAGGTTACAATCATCAGTTATTTAGCTGAAACACTGCTGAGAACGTCTGGTCATTTCTTGAATAATGCATAATGTTCATTATAGATTTGATCTGTATTGTAACAATACAGATATTTCTAAAATAATGGAAAAAACTATCTGTTACCTTCCAATTGCTTAACATATCATTTCCATGAAGTAATTGACTTGGGATGTATTACACATTGTCACCTGAGTGTTCTTTCTGCAAACATAACTTGTAATAATCTGTATACAATGGGTATCACCAAATAAACTCATCAACCTTTATAGACTGTTAAGAAAAGATGTGATGAATACTGTGCAGGGCAGAGTAAAGGACCTTTCTGATGCAGTAAATCAAAACGATGAAATTCCTATATAGTTGCATGGCACAAATTTAAATGTAAGCTTTGAAATTTAATTATTAACATGATCAACTCATCACACTAGAAAAAAATGTTGCCTACATAATGTAAGTTTTTTCCATATAAATTTCCAAATGCCTTTAGGTTTATTCAAGAGACTGCATGGAGAAGCCTAAAGTATAATGTCTACCGTTTCATTGCTGGATTATGAACTGCACTTCACATGATGCTGCAGGCTATTTATATGAACTTGTTTATCCGTATGAACTTCTCCAAGGGCACAACATAGGAGACCTTAATAAATTAAAATGAATTTCTTTTGATGTTATTGTTTCATGAATGTTTGATCAGAATGAGTAGCAGTTTTGCATTCAAGAACTAGAGAAAAGCAATAAAATGTACATATATTTTACAGTAGAGAACCAGCTTACACAAAGTGCTCATCACATTTATAGCAACTTTTGAGAGCCAGGGAAGACAGCAAGGAGTCACTGTGCTTACACCTTCATTTCTAGTCTATCACCAGCTCACTAATAGTGAAAGTGCACCTGTATCAACTTACATGCTCTGTCATCATCTGGATGGAATTTTTAAAATAATAAAATCTGTTATTTCTTCCAGGCTCCTAAATATTTCTTCTGACCTCTCTGTTTTTCTCAGTGACACCACCATGGCTTTAGTTAGACTGCAACACCTATGGAGGTGCTGGAGGCAGCAGCCATGTTTTATCTTCATTTTATCCATCCTAATCATAGTAAGCAGTCACAGAGTTGAGTTGACCGAAGACCACAGAGTAAAAATGAAGTATTAGCCATAGCCTAAAGCTGAGAAAATTCTCACATGGAGTGTCCGATGATAGTGACACAGAACAAATACTGTCTATAGAAATGACACAAAGTGATGGAAATAACACTAGAGGGAAAGGCAAGAAAACTCGGTTCTTGCCTAAGATCTGCTAATACTTAACTATAAAGTTGTTTCCACATCATTTCTCTCATTGGTAAAATGAGAGAAGAGTGCTACATGACCTACATGTTTGCATCTCTAAAACTCCACGGTTCTAAAGGTAAGTTGGACTATCACATCACAGAAGGATACAGACAATGGAACTTGGTACCCGTCACTACCAAGAAAGCCTATTCACTTCAAACTCCTTTAAAAAATAGAAATAAAAGATAATTATGTTAAACAAATAAACACAAGTCCAGTCCATCAATTTATTTCAAATTCAATAATAACTGTAATATTTTTCACACTGTGTGGCTTCTAACCTGCTGTACTCATCCTCTCTCATGATTTGGAGTAAACATGAAGGTAGCCTATGCCTCAAACTAGAGTGAAAAAATATATTTAATGTATATTTACTAGGATTATATTTACATCTTTACCTTGGGGAAATTCACTACTAACTTCGTATCTAGAAGATGGATCAGTGTATTACCAATCTGGTATCTACTTTCTCAAGGGCTGTTTAAAAAAAACAAAAACAAAAACAAAACAGCATCAATGTGTCTTAGTTTATTTGTCGTGGGCTACCTTATACTGACATCCTGTCCTTGAGAAGTGCCTCTGTTGTGTGTTCTCTTCAACCTCTGAATGTCATTCTTACACCCCAGAGCAATGGTCTGCAAACTATGGCCTGGGGGACAAATTTGGTGGCTACTGCCTGTTTTGTAAATACAGTCTTATTGGAACATAGTCACATCCTTTCGTTTACATATTGTCTATGGCTGATTTCATGCTACAATGGCAGAGCTGAGTAGCCTCCAAAGGCAAAAAAATATTTACTATGTAGCCCTTTACAGAAAATGTTTGACAACCATTACTCTAGGGGAAAATAACCTGTTACAATTTAAATTTAAATTTTCCTCCTTCTTATAGGCATAACACAATCCCCATGTAACAAATTCACACATGCACGTACACATATATGATCACAGCCCTTAGCACAAAATTATAAAATAATTACTGCTTTTTGACCCTTCATTTTAATCTGAATCCTACAAAAGATTACAGCACCCTTTTCTACAACAGCCAAAAGTACAGGGACTTTTAGGTGTAATCACACAACTAAAGAACCAAATTAACTCTGCAGAGGAGGTTGCCTGCAACTCCTCCAAATGCCCAGCTTGATGTCATGTTCATCGAAGGCCTAGATATGAGGTTGGGACATAAGAATCTAGCAGATCCTTTTGGTCATACGCCTTGAATAACACACCCTTAACGACAGAAGATCAATGGCAAACACCACATATCAATAAGCATATGCATGCATATTCAAATGCTAAAAATGACAAATTATTAAGAGTTTCAGAACACAGAAGAAAATACCTGTCTTAAGTATCAGAGTGAAAAAAGCCTAACATTATTAACAATAAGTTTTAAGCATCAAATAAAGGATGCTTAAAGGATCTAAAGATCAAATATATTTTTATATTTACAACTTTCAGGAAGTACGTATATAGAAAAACTTGAAACATGAACACATAGATTGATTTTTGTTGGTCAATAACATCATTAACTCAAAATGCCTGTTAAAGCTGGACTCTGCTCCCTTCCTCTCTTGAGTTACTCAAGGCAGAAAACACTAGCTCCACCCTTTAACAAACATTGCCCTACTCCACCCATCAGGAAGACTCTGTATGTAAATGCAGAACATAAATTAAACCCAAGATGTGCTTTACTTTGTTGTTTCTCATTTCTCTGAAATCTTATATGAATTTATAAAATATTTAGGCTGACAGACTTTTTGAAAATAAAATATAAAAAGTTTTATTTCACCTTCACACGGTGTCTTTCTCATGCAGAGTTCAGATTTCCACATTTGTATCCCTTTAAAGGATTTGATATGCAGGAAAAGAAGAAAGGACGATGGTAAACATTTCATCTCAGAGACACCTACAGACCACCACATTGCAGATCGAACAGTGGCCTAAAACTTACCTTTTACTGACGTGTTGGGTGGAGGGCCTTCCATTCGCAAGTTCCACGGAGGGTCCCCCTGGTTAGCAAAGTCCCTCATTTTCAGATAGCTAATTGTAAGTCGAATGATGGATGCCTTGTCGAGCTGGCTGGTGATGGCGGCAGGAAGAGGCAACAACTTGGCCAATTCATAGAACTCAAAATTTTCTTTTCCCCGGCGGGAGCGTGCAGCATCTCGGGACTTCTCCTTTCTCAATGCTTGTAAACTGAAATCAAAGGAGCAGGAAAGTGTTTAGCATATGTGATTCTGTCATCAGACAGAAACTGCTTTCTTTTTATTTCCTTTTCTGCCAAGGAAAAATGTACCAAAAACTACTTCAAAATTCGAGAGTGATAGTAAAATGAGTTTCAGATAATGTCCACTAAAACCATAAATTCTACCTCTGGCTTTATATGTAACAATCTTAAGTCCAGTGAGTAAAAATAGTGTTTTGTTAGTTTTTTTTTTTTTCCCTCCAATTGTCTATGTACTGAGATATATTCATTGTTTCTAAGACACAACATAAGGTTGATAGGTGTGGCTTGATGTTATCAGCTATAAACAATCTAAAAAATTGGGTTTATACTCATGTATCTGTTATCAAGCTAACGATTTTGTTCATTTAACTTTCGTCACTAGGGAATCCTACGCAATCAAAAACAAACATTTTGAAAAATTTATTTCAATCATCATGTTGAGGAACAAAAGGAAAACATAAACACAATTCATTTTGACACAATCAACAAATACAATGATATTTCCAGCCCTCAAGAGGATCGTGGCACCTTCAAGTCAGACAAAGAAATCATATTTAAAATGAATATTTCAGTGTAGCTTTATAAATGTGCTGGTAACTGTTGGTTGATAAGAGAATATTTTAATTCTTTATTAATGGATAGATTCTATCAGATACTAGAGAATAAAATACATTGCCCAGAAAAGTCAAACTTTAGTATAATATGAATTTAATGTTGAAAGATGAAATTCATAAACATTACAGACGTATTACTTCCCAAAAGAGGCAACAGGTGGGACCTAGCATTTTCCTTTAACTATTCATGTGCATTTCTGTTTGAAGTTTGCTCACATTGCTGAGGGCAGAATTGGCACAACTGAAGTGTGTGAGCATCTGACAGGAGAATTCCGCCTACTCTGAATCACTCTGCTTTGTGTCTGATGAGAAATAAATTCAAAATCAGACCCTCCTGATAAGCAACTGGATAATATTTACAGTTTCAAGGTACTATTAAAATCATCTTATTGAACTCTGAAGGCATTTTACATCTTTGAGTCTAGCATTCTTTCTTCCCATTATGAAATAACAAGAAAGAGAGAAGAATGAAGCCAGACCACAGGAATAGATCAAAATGGGTTCAGCAGTGTGGCTCCATTCTCTAGTAATATATTACGGAGGATAACATTCCACATTTTACATTATAGCATCCCTGACATTGTTCACGGTGGAAACACTGTATTCACTGCAGATACCCCAAATATCTTACTGAGTATGTAATTTAAGTAATTTCATAATGCTCTGGTCAGATACTGGCCAGACTGATACCCTAACCATTTTTATATGTGCTCTAATAATAAAATATTCTATATTAGCTAACCAATGTATTTCTCAGAACCACACAAGCTAATGCCATCATTTTTAGAGTCACAGCAGTCTCAGGTGACAAACCTTTATTCCTAGATATATCTCAAGTGATAACCTCAGGCAGAAACATCACTAATTTACAAGGAAAAGATGTGTTATGTCACTTATTTCTCAGTATCTTGGCTGGCCTCCATCCAATTCTACAAGTGCTCAATTTCAACTTGTTGAAAACTATATAAAATGAGAGATGTCTTAAAATCTGACCAAGTTTAAGTATCACCAGGATTCAGATTAACATATTAGGAGAAAAGAACGATTCACATTCCTCCCTTTACATAATAAAAACAATTTATCTAACAACATTTAAATCAGCTGTGCCAAAAAAACTATGTCTCTGTTTTCTCTACTGCTTGCACACAGGGGAAGGTGCAATGGTTCAAGTTCAGTGCTTTGCTCGTTTTGTTTTCTTGTAACCAAATACTACTCAAGAAGGTAGGCTAAACTTACAATTTTTTTTTTGTCCAGTAAGTGACTGTGATGGAGCTCTAGAGCAGGGGTTGCAAACTCCAGGGCTTTTCAGGGTTAAGACAGGGGATGGCAATGTGTGAAGAGGTCTGACGGCCACTGTGGGTAACTGGAGGACAACAACCCCAGTAAAGGGACAGCACAGTTTCAGCTAACCAAGCCTTGGGGCAAGGCATGCCTAGTGTTGTCAGATTTCTGACGGTGCCATTTGTAGAAAACAAATCTGAATTTTCATATGACATTTCCAATTTTAATATTTTAACTAAAGTTCTTAAAAATTATGCAAACCCAATAAAATATGTCATGGTCAAATATGGATCAGGGACTCATTTTACAGTTGGGGAATTATTTGGGCAGCCAAGTTTGAAGGTAGTTTTATATGGATATCATGTTATGTATAATTTTCTTTATACATGTCACTCAAATGATCATAAATGGATTCATTTGCTATCTAATTAATATACCTAATATTTATGCCCACAATTTCTCTACTGAAGTACAGGATTAAACAACTATTCTGAAATTGAAATTGACATATAGGCTAATCAATAAAAGGGAAAAAATTAATCCACATATGGAAACAAAGCCCAAGATCACAAGAATCAACCCAATAGGATAGAAAAGAAAGAGGGGAGATGGCCTTTCTATATCCACTCAGGGAAGGGAGCAAGCAGACACTAAACCCTTTGGATGCCTTGTCTAAACACTGTCCTCTGATGCTTTTCTTACTTCTCTAAAACGGCACTGGTCAGAACTTACTCATGTGCTCCTACTCTACCACCATGTTTTCTCTTCTCCACCCCCACCTCCCCGTATTTTTTTTTTTTTAATTCTAACACGCTATTGCCCCTACTGGAGTAATCTTCTTGGCCACAATCTTAATAACAAAGGGTTTCCATGACTCCCACATCACATCATTATGCAGGCACCATAGTTCAGAAGACTTTAGAATGATATCACTATGTCTGTAATAAGTAGTAATTGGTTTTGTGGACAACAGCAACAAAATACAGTCAAAGGATTATAAAGGTTGTTGAGACGCTGATATAACAGATGAAGCTAAAGTCCTTAAGACAATGCACAGATTGTGGATTAATCTTTCACTTGCTTTTGTAAAGTAGAGCCTAGTTATAAGTAAGTCTCAAATCAAATTAAGGGCTACAATAAATAAAAGCTAAAATAAACTTTGTGTATTTGTACATTTTGTTGTAAACCAAAAAACTGCGGTTGCCTTTCTGGATTACTAAAGATAGAATGTATTGTTTGCAGATGAGTCAAATGTTATAGTGTTGATCTCTGCCATCTAAAATATGATTAAACTTCGGATCCCCAATTAGTTACTCCCTGGACCTAAACTTCCCACTGTTCTAATGTTCTTCCACTTAGACTCTAGATACCAGGGGGGGGAAAAACTCTTCATTAATCCTTAGCAAATGAAAATTCCAACTATCTTTAATGACTACAGTATCATCCTCACCAATAATTATCACAACAAAATCAACAAACAATTTCAAAAGACATATATACACACAATAGTCACTGGATATCAATATGCAAAATTGTGTATTTATTTTGAGGGAGACAGTAAAATGATTTCCAAGTTCTGAAAATAGCCCATCACTCCAACCAAAAGAGTAATAATCTAATGTCTAGAATTTCTTCTTATAAGAACATGGACTGTGGAGCCAGATTGCCTGACTATCAATCCTAGTCTTGCTGCTTACTAATTATGTAAACTTGAGGTAACTTCTATTGCCTCAGTTTTTCTCCTCTGTAAGATGGAATGATAATATTATTTACTTCATAAAGTCATTGTTAGAATTAAGTTTAAATGACTTGGGGTTTTTTTCATCTTGTTTTTGTTTTTTTTTTTTTTTTTTACAAAATATGTACAGTGGTACCTGGCACATCATAATACTATATGAGACATGTTAAATGAAAAAAACCTAAGCTCACATCACACTGATTGTTCTATGCTCTAAATGTCCACAATGCTTGTTTATAATGTACATTCTCTTCTCACTACTACGATTTCTATTCCTTGATTCTGACCTATCACATTGTGTACTTAAGTAAAATATAACTCCTTTATCACAGAAATATTTATCTTTCCTTTTATTATAGTCCTCATTATGCCTATGGTCTATCTGTTGTATAGTACAGGTGTACTTAATGAGTTGTTCAAATAAAACATTATGTGATTAAGTAACGGAAACTTAAAGGTTTATAATAAGTGAGTGATTTTTCTGTAGAGGATAACAGGGAGGCATTTTTTTAGTACACTGAAGCTGCAAAAATGGTATTCAATTGCAGGACAAGCAGTTTTGTTTATATATAAAAATGAGTATCTAAACAGCTGTTAAAAAAAAAGATTACTCAGGAAGATTGTGAAAACTTCTACGGAAGATTTAAAAATAGCAATAAAAATTATTACTCAAACAGAGTTATGTATACTCTTAGAAAGATGATCTTCCAAAGTATCTCCCAAAAGATCACAAATCTAGAAGTTCTCTTTGAAGTCAGGCAAAGGCCCAAATCCAGGACCATGGAGAGCTCACCTGAGACATCTGGTGCCAGGGAAGTGTGCAAGTTCTGCAGCAACTGCTTCCTCAGCTTCCACATGGGGGGCAAGGCCAAATTATGAAATTCTTCTCAAGCCAGAAACCAGAAAAATACATTTTAAAAAAGTTAAAGGGCACTGCCTCACTTTCACAAAGCCAGTATTATGAAATTGATTCAGAACTTGCAATCTCTTCCAATGTACCATGGAGCTGGGTAAGGGTGTCAACTGTTCACTGGGCCCCTTGCCCATAGTGGAAAAAAGTTGATTTCAGACTTGATGACTTATTTAATTAAAAGAGGCAAGTCATCCTTTGTAGTTGATCAAATTTAGCTTTGCAAAATTGATTACTTTGGTTTCCCACTTCACAGAAATGGTTATAAAGATTATGGAAATAATATAGCCAGATATCTACAGAAGATAACAAGGAGTAGTCACAGAGGGACACAGAAGTAAGCCAACCTAAGCAAATGTTTCTTCCCCTTCAGTGATTTCTTCATAGCCATATTTTATCAATTTTTTCATAATTTATATCTGTAGAACAGCTTCAGATATTGACATTATCGATAGATCCACGCTATCCCTAAATGAAAAAAAATCCTTCTCTAAACTTCAGTTTGAATACCTTCATGTAAACTTTTAGAATACAATATCTAGAGTCTTTATAAGATAACATGGCAAGTTTGGGTTATCCAACTATAGGGAAAAGGAAAGGTAGGGTCAAACCATTTTAAATTTTACCTTTTAAAAATACTTCTAAGGAGCTAGACAGGCAGGTTTTTATGGATTTTCCTGCTTGTTTTGCTTAGGAGAACCCAGAAGTACAGACTTCTACTATTTATCAATTAATCTGGCATGCAGCCTCAAAGGAAAAAGGTCGACCTGTATTAAAAATGCAGCTATCAAAAATTCATCAAAGGCTTCAGCATTTTAACTCATGAACCTTTGAACACCTGCATACTTGTCAGATCTCTGGTCATAGTTAACGGTGAAATCTATAGTTACTCCAGTACCTACACCTGCCCTGACATGAGCTGAATGAGGAGTCTTCCCAGGGAAAAAGTAAAGATTCTATAAGCAGTAATTGTGCTTCCTTCATCACTTTTAGTAAAACAGCCCACCCCAGATTGACATCACATGGAGTTCAAATTCAATCAAATCAGCCCACCACAAAGAAAAAAAATCAGGAGTATTTTTTTTATATGGTTGTAAATATCAGCTTTCTTACAAGGTAATACAATTGAGAAATGCATAAACAACTATTATCTGGTGGGATTATGCACAACAAAGCTCACAAATTGAAGTCTTTTAATGCGCTCAGAGAAAAGGTAATAATTTCAGAAATCTTTGTTTAATGTTTAAAGAAAGCTAGACAGTATATGCTAGAAGTTAAAACTGGAAACTTCAAGTTCAAGGTAAGAACTCTGCTGCTTAACTAATGCACTGCTCATAGCTGTCATCATTAATTTATGTTAGCCTCTGTAAACATCAAGAGTATAATAGGCCAATTTCACAACTAAATATAGATGCACATTTTGCCCTTATATAAATGGCAGATTGCTGCTGTAGATCATCACTGCAGCAACACGTCAGTAAAGATGCACTGTTTGATGGTCTGATGCTCACACAATATATAAAACCAGTTGTAATGGTTGTTTGGAAGCAAAGTGTAACATAGCAGCAAAATTTCATTTGTTCCACAAACTCAGGATACATTAAGCTTGGCTGACAAAGACTGTTTGATGTGCTAAATCAGTTTGACCTTCATTCTTGCTTTATTTTTCTCATTTAACATGTGAAATGACCATTATTTTTCCACATGTAAGAAAATATGAAATTGATTGCTTAAAAAAATACGTCAAAAACATCTGCAACTGCTAACATTTGATAAAGTATCAAAGTCAAGAGGCATACTTACAATTTTTAAACTAAGATATATTCTGATTGAATAATCCTGACCCAT
This sequence comes from Lepilemur ruficaudatus, assembly GCA_963574885.1. Lineage (NCBI taxonomy): Eukaryota > Metazoa > Chordata > Mammalia > Primates > Lepilemuridae > Lepilemur > Lepilemur ruficaudatus. The sequence continues at coordinate 22,787 of CAUYRT010093812.1, forward strand.
TTGACTTGTAGTAAAATAGATCAAAAGAGTAATTAAAGCCATTCAAACTGAATGCCTTCCCTCATCTTCAGAAAATGCCTTGTGTATGTTTGAACTTAATAATTAAATTAATTGGTTTTAGCCAATGAGCATTTTCATTCTTAACACTTTAAATAAGAGGATTTAATTCCAGAATGAGTCATTAGAATAGTAATAAAGAAAGCTGAGAGGTCTGCACAGTCCTTTTCAACCGATGTTCACCTTGATTCAAATAACCCTTGAATGAACCACAGCAAGACCAAACTATTCATTGTATGCTTTGGTGTCTGCCAAAAACCTTGTGAATCAAACTGTTTTGTTCTTCATTTTCCCCCAGAACTTTAAGCTGTACAACTGGCAGTTCTGTAATAACAGAAAAAACTGCAGCATTATCAAGTAATTTCTCTCCACCCAATAAATAGCACTATACCTTGGAGCAACTTGTATATTTCACACCTTAAATTTCTATTTACCAAATCAGCTAATCACTTCACAATTGAACTCAGAACAAAAAAAAAAAATTATCAATTAAAGTGGTTGAAACTCCTGCAAATTATCATTTAGGAATGAAGTAATTGCTTTCATCAGGGTAGAAAAGCCCGCCAGAACAGAAATGTCACTTTAGATTAGTGTTCTCACTCCTGAAGCTATGGATGACACAGCTGATATAAGACTAAATGCCAAGACCAATCAATTGCTTTTGTGGCTCTGCTCTGAGCTGCTGTAAAAGGGGCCATTTTCTAGGATCTACTCTTCATTATAGTAAATGCTATCTCCTTGGTAACATAATTCCATTTCTCATAAATTCTGTCTGAGAGCATTGTCCTAACAATGGATGTTTGTGGAAAAGAATGCTGTTGGTTTAATGCACAGAATTAAGTGTGAATGGCTGTCAAACTGCTATAGTTTACTAGTGCTTAAACATAAATTGAAGTCTTATACATTAAAAAGAATTCTTGGGGGGAAATGGATGTCCTGAACAAGGGTAAGATATTGTATTTGAAGGTTTTGTGCCACTGGTTTATAATTTTGACTATTCTAGTATTTATCTGATCTGTACATTAAATCAGTCAGTGCACACCCAGGGGTGGGTGAACACTTCACTTACTTTGTGTAGTTTGCAAATGTGAAACCTCAGAAGCAAATATGGACTCATTAGGCAACTGCATTCGATTTGTGAATAGCCACAACTGTGTTTACAAAAAAAAAAAAAAAAAAGCGGTCTTTGAGCTGAGCCCTCCTGGAAAGCATCCAGATCTTAATTTGTATTGTTCATCCTACTGAAGTTACAAGAATCTGGGTTGCGGGCTCCAATTAAAAGGAAATTGAAGAAGCTAATATAGTGAGAAAGCAGCAATTCCCTGCACTGCTCTCTTCAGGTCTGAAGTTTAGAAAGAGATTCAGCATCACGGGTCTTTGCCCGACATGGGATAAAGGCTTTCTCATCCTGGTGAGCACACATGTGTAACTTCCATTAACAGTAACAGGAGTCGTGAGCACACATTGAGAGAAAAGTCTACAGCTAAATATTTGAAAGGGTCAGAGCATCTCTGCTGAAAAGCAAAATGAGAGGGAATAGTGGGCACCCTTTGACGGCAGGACGTTTCACCGACCATGCAAAGGGCAACTGCTGGAATTTCTACCATTCTAAGAAACTATAATACTATTTTCCATAATATCAATGGCAGGAAAAGGACACGTTGTTTCTGCTTTTTAAGGATACTCAGTACCATCAAAGAACATCATGGAACTGAATAAAAAATGCTAACATGTTTGAATGCTTACTATATTTCAGCCAGGTCTAAGTGTTTGAAACAGTATCTCATTTAATTCATTGTTTCCAATATTAGCAATGAGGAGGGAAACCAGTAATAGCAACCATGGAAGGTAGATAATCTACACTGGATACATCTGATGCCAAAAACAGTGTTGTTTTCAGCCACTATTTGCCAGAGGGACTGTAGGAGGTTTTTTTTTATTTTTTTACTTTCCTTCCAACTTTCCACATCCATCCCCTAAAACAGGGAGGTTTCCTGTCTTGGGGAGGGCTTGTCCTGGATGCTGGACTTTAGGGGCTAAAAGTGTGACGGTCCTGGGTAAACCAGGATAGTTGTTCCCCCAAAAGTCTTACTGTCTTCCATTTCACAAAAAAATCAAAACACAGAGAGGGAAAGTAACTTACCTAAGGCCCATGATGGTTAGAGACGGAATTTGAACCTTGGCAAATAACTCAATTAAGTCCTTATCACCATTGCACAATATTGCCTCTGTAGGAATAAAATCCTCATGATTCCCTTCTCCCTATTATATTTACATGACAATTAAGTCACTGATAAAGTTTTATTTAATTTATAATCACCCACATAAATTCCATAATAATTGTTATGAAAATTTAATTCCTTAATGAAATAACCAATAAAATCCCTATTTTCAGGCTTATAAACACATTCTAATTTGGAGTAGATAGATTTGCCGTTAATTGATGTAAGTCCCAAACTAAATTGCTTTGGAATTCAAATTCAAGTGACCTTTTCTAGAGGGAAAATTCATTTTTTTCTTTTCATTTTCTTTAAGTGTGATTTCAAACACTTTGAAAGCACAACTAAGTGGAAGAAACATTCAAGCTTGAAACATTCAAGCTTGATACAACACACTTGGAAAGGAGAAAGCATGCTTTGACAAGTTGGAAAATCTTTAAGAAAAATGAAAGTTACGATCACACGAATACTGCAAACATAGCACATGCTTTTACTTGACACCAATGAACACATCATTATACTTTAACAGTCTCCATTCCTTTGTGAAACAGAGATCACTAAGTAAAATGGCCACCCTTTATTTAAACAGTACAAATAACAATACAAGTTCACCAGCCTCAAGAGACTATATACTCTATACCTCACTTATCTGGGTTTTTTTAAGACACATTTTTATTTCATCTTTCATCCAAAAGCACAGTGTATGGTTGCCAAGGCTGTAAACTGTTACAATTTTTTGAGGACACGTTGGCAAATATATATCCAAAGGCTTAGAAATTTGTCTTCTTTTCGCTCAAGCTGGTCTCTAGAAAATTGTAAGAGGATGTGAAGGATGTGAAACACATTGCTAAAAGGATATTCACTTCATTTTTGATAAACAAACTTTAGAAATAAATTATGGAATACTCTTAGGATATTGAACAAGGATGTTGAAAAAGCTTTAATGGCTTGGAAAAATTTTCACAGTATGTTAAACAATAAAGGGTACTTTATAAAGCTGTATGTATAGTGGGATCTTATAACTATATCTATATATCTGTATCTATAAAAGTAGATATAGAGATAATATATATTCAAATATGGATGAATTTCCACTAACAAAAATATTAAGATTGCTTATTTCTACAGGGTCAGATCATTCCTTTTGTGTGTAGGGGGTTGCACAGTATCTCCATTTGCTGAAGTTTCCTTAATAAACATGGATCATTTTAACATAAAATTATTTTTTGAAAAAATTTATAATTCATTGGAGTCCACACTGAGCCTGAAAAGTGCCTTGATGCTTAAAGGTACTTTTGCTCAATAAATGATTTGCCAAATTGGGCTATCAAATGCCATCCTGTTACTACTTCTTGTAGCAGTAGTGCCTGAAAAATATTTGGAGAAAATGCTTGGCTTAGTCACTCCTCTAAAATAGAGCTGGAATTGAAACAGGTAGCAGAAGTCTTTGTCTCTTCTAAGTTATCCCACAAGGTTCTCAACCAGACACCCAAGTCCTTTAGCATGCAGCCAGGGCTTCTATGTCCTTTACGGCCCCTCGAAATCCCAAAGTAGTGCTTTGCCCAGTGTATAATTGGCCAGCTGCTATTTGGGAATGGAATGTGCTTCCGTGAAGTGACTGATTTTTTCTGTGTGTCACTAACCCCTTGACAACCTGATGACAGCTGTAGATTCTTAAGGGGGAGAAAACGTATACAAATAAACACACAAAATACTGCATAGAATAAGCTTCCTGAAGCGCATATTCAGATCCTGACCCAATCTTTAGATCTCTGCACTAAGCTTTGTTAACAAGAACCCAACTATTGTGATCAGGATCATTCTCTTGTTTCTTAATTAACAACTGCACTTCCCATTTCTAATAAGTTTTGGCCCTTACTGGTAGGGCGGCCCCACGGCATTAAACTAGATACGTATGCAGCAGCCTAGACATTTTTATGTGCCAGGGATTACCATGTAAGGTCTAATTTGCAGACTTGATACCTCACTGAGGTACTTTGCAAAGTGAGACAACACAGGAAATGCCTAATTGTCTCTAGGTCTCCTTCACTCACACAAGAACCAAGTTCTCCATGCACCCATTGATTTGCAAAACTTTAATAGATGCTTAGCCCTTTCACAAAAATCTGACTTTGAAGAAGTACAAATAAGTTTGTCTCAACCAAATCTAGTTACATAACAGGATGATAAAAACCGGTAACATTTTAGTGATTAAAATACATGTTTAAAATATATAAAAGTAGGTAAAATGATCAGGCACATTTTCTTATTTCATGAGCTTGCAAGTTTGCTCAAGGAAAAATCAACAGATTATGTTGTGATACACGTATATATAAAACTGAGAAGTTTCAGTGATCTTAACTGAAAGTCAGTGCTGATTTTCCTGATTTTGAACAAAGAGTAAGTATAATAGTAATACTAATCCAAACCATTGATAAAGAGTTCTCAGACATTAGCAACCACATGATGATATAAGCTGATTTAAAAGGACTGCTAAACTGAAACGGGGTAATGGAAGTCAGCAATTTTCTCAATGGGGCCCCATCACAAAGCCTCCCTAAACAACTTCAATATTTGAATCTACAGTTCCCAAATAATTACTTAAAATATACAAAATGTGTGTACACTACAGTTCAGCACTGTCCCCTGACCGGACAGCTAAATATGATCCTTGACCAAAATGGATATCCTGTTGCCTTTTACAGACACTTTACATGAACCCCTTCTTAAATCCACCTGCTATCTTCTCTCCACATTTTATTTGGTTTTGTTTAGGCTGAGATACTCATCTCAAAAGGTTTCATCACAAGGTTTCCTTTTAAATTATCAGCCAGCAAAGGACCATTTAGTTTTCAGTTTTACTTCTTCTGAAAACAGCAGTGTTTCCCAACAGCATAGTTACAAAGACGGTGTGGAGATCAGTGAGCCACCAAGAGCAATGGGGCAACTTTGCCATGTTCCTGCTTGTAGATCTGAGTCACTTTCCAAATACACACATGCGTGCCACTGTTGTTAGGGGATTCAATTATATATATGGCTGCTGCTAGCTATAAATTTTCCAGTTACTCAACACTTCCAAAACTCTTAGAGGTGGTATTTGAGCTTTGAGCTTTACTAACATTAAACTCGGTGTTTTATTAAGTGTGCCAGGATGGTCCTTCCTTCTCATTTCCTTCTGAATTGAAATTTCCCTCTCAGAATCATTCATTTGGATTAGTCCTATCTCTTCTCATAAAATTCATATACGCGAGAAGAGTGGTGAGGTTTGGTTATTATTATTTATTTTTTTTTTTTAGTTTTCCAAAATTATTGTTAGTCTATTGTAAACGAATTTAAGGTAAAGGTCACAAAAACTCAAATACCTGCAGGGTCGAAGGAAATTATGCAAGTGAGTAAAGAGGACCAGGTGAAAGAAAGCAGCGCAAGCCTGATAATTAAAGGCAACGGGATCTCACTGTTGAGCAGTGACAGGGAACGGTGGGGCCTGTGGAACACAGGACAGCACCTGCCCAGCCAACAGGGCGGTTCATCATTCAGAACATTTTTGACTAGATCAGTATGTGGATCCAAAGTTTCCAGGTCTTCCTTTTAAAGAGAAGACAAAAATCTCTATTTTTAAATGTAAAATCTTGAACTCAACTTTGGCTTTGCAGATGTAAAAGAAAAAGAAATTTAAAAAAAAATGTAAAATCTTCAGTTTTTGAAAGTATTGGCATCTTATTTAAAAAAATGAAACTCTTTGCAGGCCCCATTTGGCCTGTGGCACTTAGCAACTTGTTGTTTAGTGCCATTAATGGCCTTTCCTGAGAGTAGGATTTAATTATGGGCCATATATACAGGTATGGGGTATCAAGATTTTTAGCAAAATCAGGTGACATTAAATGCAGAAAAGGCATAAAATGGAGGGAAATTAAAAAAGCTAAAGTTAGAGAGGAAGAAAAGAAACCATAATTATTAACAGTAGTTTCCTCTGAGTGACAAGAGTTTCTGCTTTTACTTTTCTCAGTTTTATAAATTTATTATAAACAATCAGGGAAATTAGATAATGTTACTATACCAGGGGATTTAGCCTATTATTAAAGTATCCCAGAAAGATGAAAATACCCGTATGTATCCATTTACCATGTTTAAGCCACACAGTTTCAAGCATTTAATCACAAGTGAAAGTTCAATCAGCTCACCATGGTGTTATCGTGTATAAACAATCTTGTACTAAAAATTAAAATAGCCCTTTACAATGAGTCAGAGTGCAGTCCCCCCAAAAGTAGTGATTAAAAATTTCTTAAAAGTACATGATAAACAGGTCTTTGTTTTTATTAGTGCAATAATAATGTTGAGAGATAGTGTCTTATGTATATAGTATGCGTTAAGTATTTGTTGAAAGATAATTACGCTGCTGCTGATGTGAGTGTCCTTAAAAGTCATGATTAAAAATAGTAAACTACACATTCAGTAGTGGTGCCACTGAAATTAAGCCTACCAAGTAAATTAGTCCTTGGAATGGTATTATAGTGGAAGGAAGGAAGAAGGGGGAGGAAGGAAGGGAGGGAGGGAGGAGGGGAAGGAAGAGAGGGAAGAAAAGGGAAGGAAGAGAGCAAGGATAAAAGAAAAGAAACACAGACACATCCCTTCAAACACTGATATTCATAAATACTTCCTTGTCAGAAATATTTAAATTCCCAAAACACAATCTCTTCCCCTTTCCATACTCTGGAGGTGGTACTAGTGAGCACAAAACTGAGAGAAATTGAGGCAAAAAGTAGAAGTCAAGAGCCTGTCCAGCCTTCCTTCATAATCATACACCTTAATATTCACAACATAAAATCACCAAAAATCCTTCCTACAAGTCGGAGCCATATAATGGGGACGGGAAAATTTTTCTAAAGGGCAATCCTAGATCTTCACATTTGCTAGATCTATGTCTACATGTAATCAGAAATACAAAAAAGTGGACAGAGGCAGTGCTCCAAAGAGAGCATATAAGATTGCAGAGAAAGGATTCAAGATGGCAGGATACCTACAAATTACTTAAGGTGAGATGTCAAATCTCCCCAAGTTTCAGAATGATTGAACAAGACAACTATCTAGAGAGGCGTTCTCAAATTTAAAAGAATTTTGAAATCACTCTTTTCCTATAGCTGAATTTCTTTTGCTTCTACCTATGAGTTTTGAACTTCTTTTTATTTTTAAGTGTGTTTTTACACACCTGCTTCCCTTACCAGGGTATCTGTGGCCTTTTCACTTCCTTCTGGCTATATGCTCCTAGTCTCTGGCATGGAAGTATGACGGCTCAGGTGGAAGGAAGACGCATGATGTGTATGTCCAGTATCTGTCGCTTAATGAAATTGATCAGAATGACACGATTCTAGTCAATTTCACTCACAGCAGGTGAAAGCAAAATAAACATTTCTATGTAAGAGACATTGCTCTTCATCTGTAGCTTCTAGGACTGATGGTACGTACAGTAGATCTCAATTGAAACACACACACGCAAGCCTGCTGGAGTGCATCCCAGGGCAGGTGTGCTACTGTTTGTTTCCTTCATCCCTGTATATGCAATACGGTAAGGAATGGTGTATGTGCAACTGTAGGCTATAATTTTATTGATAGACTCTGATGACATTATAAAATCCATAAGGGCAAAGAGCAAGTGATTTGCTCATGTCACTAGAAATCCAATACAAAATTACAGCCTTCATTTAAAAGCATTTTTGGAACTTTTTTTTTTTTTAATCAGTCATGATGCAAGGTTATCAATACCTGTATTTGGACCAGGAAGACAAGGGAGAAGAAAAAGTATCCCTCCAATTCCTACAGCGAAAATAACCCCAAATCCTTCAATTACATAAGTACAACTGATTTGGCAAAATGCTATACAAATTGTGATACGGCAAGCAGAAAATGAGAGCAAATTTGATTAATTTCATACAGATTTCTATATGATTTACATGCTACAATATGCTAAATGTAGATTTAGATCTTAATATATAAAATCAAGTTTGGGTCTTCTATGTTGCCCATTGCAAAAGAGCTTGTATAAATTCTAGGACAATTTGTACATGAAAGGCAGGAATAAGGGAAAAATGCCTCTTCACTCCATATTAACGTGCTCAGCTTTCTCATGAGTTCAACAGGTACCATGTGTCCTTATTTGGATAGCACAAATTTGGGTGAGGGGTTTATACCCTGGAGAGCCACACATCCATGCACTTTCAAAGTATCAATCTAACAGATCCTCACATAGCCTGGAGGGCATATGGAAACATGTCAGTGCCAAGGAAGTTCTACTACTCCTAAAGCAGGGATTTCCTATCGAAAAGTAAAGAGCTTTCCTCCTCTCTGTGGTCAAAATATTTACATTCCGAGTCTAACTGAGCTATCACACACAGGTCCGTCACGGTAGTTCTTGCTATCACCGGGAGGCCCTGAATGTAACGAATGTGTGTATAAAAGTGATTTGTAAGCAGATCTAGACTAAATCAATTGTAAGATAGATCATGTGGAAAATAAGTAGAGTTAATTGGGTAGGTACAGATGGTCCACATAAGGAGGCCATTCAATGTAAGGAAAATATGACTGAGAAAATCACAGTTATTCATTGCAATCAAATACTGATCTGTAAGTCATAGGACCTCAATGCTGCACTGAGTTCTGCCACTAATAGCTGCATGATTTCAACAAGACATTTAATTTCTATAGCTTTATGTTTTCTCACCTTAAAACAAAGAAATTGTTCTCCAGGATGGTTTTCTACTTGAAGATTCTATTTTCCCTCGTGATTTTCATCACATAACATTAGTGGAACTACTAGTGAATGCATCTGATACACATGAAAGTTACTGCCCATTTACCTACAGTTTTAGAGGTGCGTGACTCCCCACCATTCAGCCCGCTAGTGTCTACTACAGTCACAAAGTCTTCAGTAAGTAAATATGCAACCTGACTTTCATGCCGGATTCAGTGAGGTCACATGGGTATTAAACTCACGTATGATACATGAAGACTGGCTTAACTAAAATTGCTGTTTAACAACAATAAAATAATCTGACCTCTCTTTTCCCAAAGGAAAGCCTGGTTTTTCTCCAGAACTGACAAACAGAGCACAGAAAAGTTACTCTTAATTAATAATAAATATGAGCTATGTAAGCAGAAAGGAGAATATAGTTTATATAAGCATTATTGCTTGTCTTAAAGATAAAAACCTTTTTTTTTTTTTACTAGTGGGTGGAAGAGATTCAAAAATGATAAAGCTTGCATTTTTAAAATATGCCTGTTTATTTTCTATGTATAGTATAATGCCTTGGAACATTCCTATAGAATGTCAGACATCTGGATCAAGCATCAACAAACAACATGTTGGTTACTGTCTCACATCAGACTAAACCCAAAATCAATCCTCTATATCTGGTAAGCATCAGTACTTTTGACACTGGGTAGACACAAATGCAACACTCTTTTTTGTGCCCAAGGTATTTTACACTATTTGTCAATCTGTTTGCATAGATAACTCTACAGTTCTTCCTAAATACTACAGGCTAAGATCCTCATGGGATGGTATAGTTTGTAACTGACCTGAAAGCAATCACCATACCAATTCCAACCCCCCTCAAGCCATTGAAAACATCACCAGCCAAAGTAGTGATGTGACCATCAACATTCCACCAAGTGATTCATGCCTTTTTTACTTGCTCAGAAGTATGTGACTACCGGAATCATATCAGACTGCATTATTTCTTTCAATAACATATAAATCTGATTTTCTGTTACTAGTAATACTTACTAAACCTACAAACAACATAAACAGGTCCTGATGTGTAATGTCTGAAGTACTGAGAAAAAAACAGCAAGCCCTGTAGAGCACATGTTAAATAAAAATGCAATCTCCTTTCAATTGAAATGTGCAGAATTTTTAATAATGTAAACAGTGTTTACATTAATTTCACTTGAACTTTTGCAGGCGGAGGCAGCATATTTTGGGTAGCTTTTGGTCTTGATTTGTTAGTGAATAATATTTAGCTCAAAGTTCCAAGAAGCTCCAAACTATGAGCATTCTAAGTTCAGGGTAAATGAAAGTGGAAGCTTAGATGGAAAGGACTACAAAAGAAAAGGAAGCACCTTTACAAAGAGCTATTATACCTGAGAGGCTCCATGCAAGACAGCTGAAATGTGAGCTTCAGTATTCAAAATAGAAAGGATACAATCATATGTCTGGTTAACTTACAGGAAATAGTTCCAGAGACAATTTTACACTAACTACAGTGATTTGGGCAATTTTTAAAAATAATACCAGCCAATTTCTCTCCATTATACTCTGCTGGCAGAAAATAAAACATTTTTCTTTGAAATGATTGCCTTTGGTTTTGTTAAATCATGCATTCTGTCAACATGTGGTCACCATTTTTACATGATCTTTTTGCTTCCCTAGAAAAGAATGAATTCACAGTCTGAACTCTGATATAAATATGTAATCTTGCAACTGTTAAGGCTTCTTCTATTACTGCAAAATGAAGAGATAAGAAATGGATGTGATATCAAAAGAAATGAAACAAAAAAAAAGATGATAATGAGGATGATGACCAAATAAGTATAAAGCTCAGATTCTTGCATCTACTCCACAGCCAAATGAAATGCTCATGCTGATCATTTTTCTCACTGTAACACAAAGGGATTGTGTGAAGTTCATCATTTTAAAACACTAATATTTGAAAATACATTTGAGAACCCTATTTATGCCAAGAAATATGTTCTAGCAACTTTGCTGCAGCTAGCAAAAGGTTAGACGAACAGAGGTTGTAATACAATCTTAAAATAAGACATTATCTTGTTATTAAAGAGTTTTTGGATATAATTGTAAAAGGTCTGGGCTATAATTGCTTCCACTCACTATGTCATTCTTTAGGATGCAGATCCTTATCTCCACCTTCCAGCCTGCACATTTTTTAAAGCTAAATTATTTTGCAAAAGTTAAGTGTAGATAATATGTTTTGTTGCTGTCCCCCTGAGCCTTTGTTTACTGATATAGCAAGAAAGTACCTCTTCCTAAGATAATCACTGCAATATTGACTCCCCCTGTAGCTGGGATTTACCAGAGTGGGCACTCAGAAAGCATCCTTGACAATGTTGGTTTTACTTTACACAACAGCTTGGGCATACCTTGCATCTCAAACTAATTTATAGCAAAAAAATACAGTGGTAAGCCTAAGAAAAACAACTAAGACACTTCAAATCGGTAAAGAAAAAAAAAACTCCAGATGAATCTGTAATTGTATAAAAAATATACAGGGCCAAAACAAAACAAGAACTTTTATATTTGAAAGGCAAGGCAGAACAATGAATTGCTTCTACTCAATGCATCATCCTCTAGGGTGGAGACCCCAGAGATTCCGACACACAGAAAAAATGTAATAGCAACTTGATTAGCCTTAGAATGCATGTTTTAAGGGTATAGGTATAGGACATAGTCATTTGTTCCCACCCTCATCCAGGAAAACATATAAAGTAAGTTAAAATGTAAACCACAGAAGGTGTTTCCTAAAAGGAGATTTTACCACTGAGCAGCAAATGGGGCAAACGTTTAGACAAGATTTCACTTTGCTTGTAATAAAATCGTCTAAGTCTCAAGAGTGCAATCACCGTGGAAAGAAGGCAAAGAAATTAATGCAGTTTCTGTGTCAAGGTAAAACCTCAAGTTACTAGACCACAATTGGAACTTTTGACTAACCAGAATGATTTTTGTACTCTTGACTTCTTTTTCTTTATAATTTCCTTGTGTTTTTTCCCTAAGAAGGTGGGATGCCCTATTTTCAAATCAGACATCTAACGGCAATGATATCACAAAAAATACAAGGCATCACCACTCACTCCATAAGAATAAGGGCTTCCAAAGGCTGGACTAGTGTTCAATCAACACACACTGGCAAGACTTATTTTCCAGCATGCACTCTGGTGTCATTGTCCAGGCAACTCCAGCTGCTTGAACTCATACTCACAGCTAAAGGCTAGCTGCTTCAAGAGAACGCTCCTTAGTCATTACACTAGCTGTGTGATTTGTTTTTTAAAAAATTTACACAATTTAAAGAAACCATAGTCTCTTCCTTCTGTTTCCCATTAGCCAGTGTTAAAAAAAAAAAAAAGGATAATTTAATAAAACAGCTAATAATTGAGCATTTACTATGTTCTTGGTACTGTGCTAATTAATTATTTTATATGGTTTCTCTCACTGAAGGCATAAACTAACTTACGGTTATTTATCCATAGATGAGGGCAGGGAGGTTTAAAGTGGTTATATATCAATAATTGGCCTAAAGTCTTCCAGCTAGTCACTTGCAGAGCAGGGTTCAATGCCAAATTGATCTGACTACAAAGTTCTCGCGCTCAACCACCACGGCCAACACCTGGCAGATGAGCTGACAGACTGGGAAGGAAGGATGTGTAAATTCTAAACACTGTGGGTACAAGAAGGTTACTTTTAAACCGCTTAAGTTACAATTAAAAAAAAAAAAACAAACGCACACACATCAGCAAATTTAAAGGACTTTTTATGATCTCGGGATTTGTTTTTGGGACCTAGGATTGTTATGGTAAATTTGAGAAGTCTTATTTTTAAAAATTTATGAGTTCAGTTTACATAAATTTGGAAATAAAATAACATGGTTGCTTTGTGTGGCCATCTGCCACTCTCATAAGCATCTCTAGCTACAAAATTGAGAACACTGGTAGTTTTGCTATGGAGTTAATTGAAGCCTTCCTAAGAATAATTTTAATTCGGTATTTAGAGCCAAATTCTGCTTTATGGTCCACATTTCACATAGTATTTCTGAAAACTAGAGCAGGCCAGGGGTCTGATTGGCATTTCGAAATCTTTCAGATTAAAACATGATCCAGGTATTTTCTGCTATTCATCTAGTGCTGACACCGAGGCCCACAGAAGGATAGCGGTTTCCAAGTGCAGTGTAGAAATAACGTATGACTCTGAACAGAGGAATGGCCCACAAGAATGTAGACTTTTCTGTCTATACTGTTATCTTGTCCTATCACCTAATTATAATTAGCTAGTTCCCTCTACCATTATATAATAAAATGGCTAAATTCTCAAATTTATAAAGCTTAACACTTGTTTGGTTACAAAGTGCAAAGGCATATAGCATATATATATATATATATATTTAAATTAATATTTCAACACTTTCTTCCACCCAAAGATTATAGTATTTTATCATTTCTACTGATAAATGCCTTCTTTGTAAGTTGCCTCCCAGACCTCAACTTTGGCTTAAAGGCAGCAACTTTCTCCTCAGACACAGTAGGAACACACTGCAGATAGTTCATCTATTACTTTTCTCTGTGTATCTTAATTCAGCTGTTGTCTATGAAAAAGTTCAGTTGGTTTCACTAAATTTCACTTTGACCCTTTACAAAATGAGAGATAAAGACTCACTGATATTCTGAACATATTATGTGATTTATGGAAAGACAACAAAGAATTTAGGGGGAATATCCCTAAGCATCTAGCATTATCACATAACAAAAATAGTATTATTATCTATTAGAAAGTGAGGACAGGGAAGTGAACAAAAACAGTAATCATTCAAACTATAATTTGGCCTTAACAACACAGCACCACTCCTCAGACTAAGAAAAAAGCTCTATAACAACAGGGCCTAAAGGAGAGTCCCGCTCACGTCAGGTAAGGGTTCGCAGGAGGGAGTACCAGAACAACATCCTAAGACTAACAGCGGGACCCAGCACCCACATGCAGGAGAATCATACAGTCCCACAGATGTGTCATCTTGTAGGTTCAGGAAGGCATGCGGAGTGTGTCGCAATTAATTCTGCCACAAGAAAAATTAAGATACACACTGTCTCCACTTTCTTTACATGTTTTCTTCTTTCTACTCACCTGTTATTCAAATGGTATCCAATAAGGAGAACCAACCAATTGAGGGGTTAAGAATTCAATTCAGAGTATTTCACTACTAAATTAACCTCAGCTATTTTGTGAGATTATTTTTTAAAAAGTACAGAGGAATATAAAGGCAAACACAAAAGTCTCCCAACCTCTAAAAGTCTTTTTCCATCCCAGAAGTGACCACTATGGATTGTTTCTTGTCTACATTCCCAAAAGGGATATATACAGGCAAAAGCACATAGTGTATGTAAAACTCATTTTATTTACATAATAAAATCATCCTTTCGATACTGTTCTGAAACTTGCAAATACATGTATCGAACTTCAGGTGTCATCAACACATATAGAGCTACCTTAACCTGTTTAAACACTACACAGCACTTCATTGGATGAGTGTAGTACTTTATTTGCCCAGTTGCCTAGGGAAAACTATTTTAAGCTGTTTCAAAATTTTTCATAGTAAAATAATACTGAAATAAATATCTACACTTTCCTGATGTATTATAGAAATTTGTCTGTAGAGATGAAATTATGGTGTAAAAAAATATGCAAAGTAAAAAAAATTAATCCAGAGTAGAATAAACTGTTAGCTTAAAGGAAGCAAATCTGTTCGTGAAAAAACCTTTTGGTTATTTGACAATGACTAAAATAATATAGGTTTATGAACCCAATTGCATGTACAGATAATAAAAAAGTTGCAGTTGTATTGCTTTTTGCTTATCTTTGTATTATAACAGAATTTTAGGTATTAATTCTAATATTTTGGGAATTATATGGATTTATAACACTCCTCCTATTTAGATCTATAAAGTAATTACCATGAATATTTTAAAATGTATAAAACTTGACCATAGTTTACAGAATCCTACTATACCCTAATTGCTTTTCCACAAAGTACCTAAAATATAATGTAAGTAAAAATATAGTGTAGAAATTGTTAGCTTGTGGCATACAACCATTCTTTTTTTCTTGCCTGTAAGTATCAACCTATGGGCAGAATATCTGAAATAAGAAATCATGTTAGTGGTCAAAAAAGTCATTGCACTTAGTAAAATATCCTCTCCTTTTGTGTTCTCAGGTATTTAAATTTGGAAGCTACATAACAAAAAATCTCCATTCCAAAGCTCCCTTTCGGACCTTACTCTGTGTATAGTCCAGGTAACAAAGGCCACCATGGAACTTTCTGAGCAGCCAACCAACATAAAACATGTGCTATATCCCCAAGTGCCTAGTACACAATGCATGATTCTGTGAACCTCTCACCTATAGTGTATGAACAAGTTCCTGAAAACAAAGTGTGAAATTCAAACACCTTTGTCCTTAAAACAAGCACAGTCTGCCAAAAATGCTCTCTTCTGTGAACTTTTGGCATCAACAGGGCAGAATACAATATCCTTTGCATTCAGCTGCCAAAGACATGAAACTAGATCCAAAAGGAAGAAGCCAGGTAAATTGTTTAGGCCCATGACCTAACATTCTCCTTGGCATAAAAAGATTCATTCTTTAGTCTTCCAATAAGTGTAGCCAATTGGAAAGGCAATAAATTCATTATTCTACAACACAGTGAGTAATTCAGATAAACAACCTGCAATACTTATAACCAGTTCTCTCACTCTTTAAGGCCAGCAAATAAAGGCAATTGAGGAACCATCCCTATGAAAGCCCCTCTGAAAAATTACCAGTAGCTCTTATTTAAACACAGACTGAACCAGAAATAAAAAATGCAAATTATTCCCAAATATCTATTTCTATTTTCTAATCAATATGATGACTGTTTTTTTTATCATAAGTCAAAGTCTGTAAAGATACACAGAAATATTCATTTGATAACTTCCTGAAGATAATTAGGAAATGACACCATCTCAATGTCAAGAAGTTTCATGATGTTAAGAAAAATTCCCCAGAGATAATCTCCTTCCCTGACAGTACTGAGTCCTGAACAGAGCAGGGAGTGCTACGGCGAATGAAGAGTCAATTAGTCTGACGTGTACTAAGTGTCTTCCGCACAGTGAAAGTCTGGGGCTGCAATGCCACATGTGTGCGAGTTTATAATCTGGTGAGGAAATAAAAGACAATTACACAAATAAATGTTACACCATAGAACAGAGTAAGTGCCATAAGAGAGACACAAACCAACCACTCAAGATGAACATTTGTGTCTTCAAATGACAGGACTCCAGTTCTCCTTAATAGTCCCTCTCCTCATTCAAGCATTCATTTATTCATTCAAAAAACACTTATTACCCATCTCAGTCCTAAGAAAAAGAGATAGTGAAAAGCAGAAGAGATAGAGGCCTTGCCCTCTTGAAATCTTCCTTTCTGTGGAAGAGATAGCATTAAGTAATGACACAATAAGAGAAATAACAAAGATACTAATAATCATCGTAACTGACATTTATTCAGTGCTTACTATATGTCAGTGAGCTAAAATGCAAGACATGTATCATCTCGATAATCCTTACAGCAACATTATGAAGCAGGGAGGCACTGAATTGAAGTTAATCTGGTCTGTGGCATCGGGCTGCCTAGATTTGAGTCCTGACACCATCACTTGGTTAGGGACGTAATCTTTGGCAAGTTACTTAACTGCCCTTTGCTTCAGCTTTTCCATTTGTAAAATGATATTAATACCATGGTCTGCCAAATTTAAAATGCCATTGAAAGTAAGACATCCGAACTCCAGAAATACTATGGAAAATTTATCTTGGACTCTAGTAAATAACAACATGATGTAACAATATCCACCTTATATGGCTGCTGTGACAAAGAAAAATATAGAGCCCTGACATAAGTTTTTAATAAATATTTATTTAATACTATTTTAATTAATTTAGTAAGTTAACAATAAAATAGTAGTGAGAAACCCTGAAGAGCAGAGAAGCAGAACTGCAACTGCTTAACACCTAGATGGAGGAAGACCCGTCCAAAGGCTCTCCGTGGTAACTCAGGAGTGAGGTAATCCAGGAATGGTAATCCAGGATGCTGGCTCAGACTAGAGCAGGAGGTCTCAACCTTGGCTCAACTGACATCTTAGGCTCGATACTTCTTTGTTGCGGGGGCTTTCCTGGGCATTGTAGGGTATTTAACAGCATTTCCAGCTTTCACCCACTAGCTACCAATAGCAACTCCCCAGTTACAACAACCAAAAATGTCTCCAGATATTGCTAAATATTCCCTGGGGGACAAATCATCTCTCGTTGAGAGGCACTGGACTACAGTGATCTCAGAGAAGTTAAAGAGCAGCAGAGAGATTCTGGAAACACTAAAGAAAAAAAAAAAAGAACAATAGGGCTTGCTGATGAATTGGAAGAGAGAACAGTAGCAAGGGTACAAGCCTATTCAGAGTTTCTGACTACAAGTAAACAAGTGGTGATTCCATGCACTGAGATAGAAAACACTGGAGCCAGACAGACTTGAGGGGCAAATCATGTGTTCAGTTTGAGACCTGCAGAATTTGAGCTATCATCATGACATTCTAGTGGTCCTGATCTCAGGAGCACACTTTGATATCCAAAGTGAAGCTCAGAAAGGAAATCTGGTGACACAGTGAACTACTTGAGCATTATCGGCATAGATATGGTAACTGAGGGTACCTATGCAAAAGGTTTCACTTAAAAATCAAAAACGATAAAAAATAAAAAACATTTAAATCATATTATTTCATTGTTGGAGACCAGAACATTTCTACAATGAAACTGTCATAGCTCTTCAATGCTATAAGATAATGCCTTACAAAATTATTTCAATATTTTCAACCAAAAAGATCTCCACGTATACAGGTACAACCAGAGTATACTTATACTGGAGAGATGGCATGAAGTAAAATGTAACTTAAAAGTATGCATGGTTCACCTCAATCAAGGATGCCTTTTTAAAGGCTTAATTTGCAAAGCAAAGTTAAAAATGAAGATCAAGAGTGACTTGGGGGGAGGAGGGAGTCTACTTGTCTTTTTGCAGAAATCAGTGCTCTCCTATCCCAGCATCTTGAATTATATTCTGATTGCAACTACCTTCACTGAGACCCAAGCATTTCTCATCAGAGCTCAGATTCACTTGATTTCTTCCCTAGTGGTGTATGATAAACATAAGAAAGTTCAATTCTTAATCACTTCAGGTCTCTAGAATTTTTGAAGACAGAGTCCATGACCTTGGGGATTGCTTGCTGGGAGGAAAAAAACCCTAGTTCAGTTCTATTATTTAGCTCCCAAAGTCTTAACCTTGACTCATAGAGTCTCTCACTGCCAAAGGAACCAAAAAGAACATCTGCAGTTCCCGAGTGGCTCTGTTCCAAAGATTTTCCTTGGCTAGTATTAAAACAAGGTCCAATAAGCTCCCTATATGAGAATGAGTGAAAATATGTGTGTGCGTTTGTGTGTGTATGTGTGTTCCTGTGACTTTCCAAGAAATTCTCCATTCATTCAGGAACACATTTGCTATATTTTAGAAAACACTATTTTGCCCAAGAATTCTTACCACTTTTCCTATACAATACTTCGGGATAATACTTGATTAACTCCAAACTCAATATAAATATAGGAGGAAAATGACATTTGATAGGATCCACTTTGGAAAGCATGATTCATGTGCTCATTATGTGGGTAAGTGTACCTTGCAGAAATTCAAACTACTTAGACTATAAAACTATAGCCATTTTTCATTACCTGAACATGAGCACGAATAACACAAAATAAAACCTATCTATGTGAGACCTTCATTAAAGTCACAAACAACCTGAATCTCAGGGAGGAAGATAAAGCAGATAATATCACAAACATGTGAACAGAAAAGATATTTTCATACTTAGGAGAGAAGTGGTTCTTAAATTTATTTCTGATATTTCAGAATGTACCTTTGTCTGTGGTTCTTCTGCTATACTACAAATACTTATGGTCAGAACCCCGAAAAAACTAACAGGATAATCTTGATTGGATAAAAGATCCAACTATAGCACTTCGTGGACAAAAGTGGATAGGGAAATCACCCTAGAGAGTATTTTTATTTCATTCATTCATTCATTCAAATAGTTCTTGAAAGCCAACTGTATGATGATCATGAGATATTCGAGGATGACTAAGACATGATAAAAAATAAAAAAACGTTTCAGTCCAGTAAAAAGAGATGGACAGATAAGACTCTCTCCCAGGTTTCAGACTGCCTATTGGCCTTCTCTTTCCATGTAACACAGGTACCTCAAACACAAAACTGAGATCTTCATCTTCCTGGGAAAGCTTGATGCTCCCCAATGATGCCTATTCTTGTTAAATGGCACCACCCACTGTCCACATAAGAACACTGGGCAGCATCATGTATTTCTTCTTCCCCTAACATCAGATATCTAGTCACTTACAAATTCTCTTATCCCTCCTAAGAATTTCTAGAATCCATTTCTTTACATTTCTGGTATCACCTACTCTAAGCCTCCATCATCTTTCCTGGACTACTATATTAACCCCAATTCCTTTCTTTGTAGTACCATTTCATTGGCCCCCTTCTAATCTTTTCTCTGAACTACAGAGAGATCCTTTCATGGTGTAATCTTCCAAGGTCTCTCTCCTACTCAGAAACTTACGTGGCTTCCCCCTTACCTTTGGCATAAGCTCCAAACGTATTGACCTGTTTTGAAGGCCCTGTATGAACCAGCTCCTGCTCTGTTTTCCATCCCACATGCTGAATCAGCGCTACAGCCATACTCAGGAGCACTGGTCAGCTCCTCTCTCACACTCCTCTCCAAGGCATCTCCTACCTGGCCTCATTCCCCTTCACTTCTTCCCCCTTTCCAAAATAAGAACTACTCAACCTTCGGCAGTGAGCAGTCACTTCCTCTGGAAGTCTGAGTCACGTGTCCTAACATGCTGCGTGGTGTCCTGTCCTTCCCTCTTAAAGTACCAACCACATGAGGTTCAAATTGCTTGTCTGACTTTGTTCCTGACCAGAGCATAAACTTCAAGATGACAGGAACACAGCTCAGAGTACTACGATACTACAAAGGAGAAATTGTGCCCAACTTTATTTCAGATTAAGGAAGGTTTCTTCAGGTAAGTGGTCCTTCAGACAAGTCATTAAAAATGAGAGTTTCCAGGTTTACTGGAAATAATAAATTGGGTGTCTTGGAACAAAAGGAGCATCACAAGGAAAATGAGAAGCCATTAAGCAGTACGGCAACTTACAGGGCACATAAATGTGGCTTGAATATGGGAGGAATGAAGAGAAGCAAATGACAAGGGTGGAGAATTCAGCAAGGATCAGGCAGTGGAATTCCTTTGAATCTTACCCGGTGAATTTGGCCTTTCTGTGTAGACAATGAAGAGTCTTTAAAGGATCATACGCAATGGAAAGATATGACATTAGGAAGATATCTCTGGATTCAGTGAAGACTACAGTCACATGGTTACCAGGGGAGTGAGGGACAGGGAATGAGCAGGACACTACGCAACCTCCTGTGGGCCTGAACTAGGCATAGCAGCCGCAGCGGAGAAGAGGGCCTGCACAGGAGAGCCTTTGAAGTCCTGGCATTAGATGCACCAGCCGCGAGAGTACACAGAGGCAAGAAAAATCCAAGAATGTATTTCCAAAGTACATCAAAAGTCAGAGGAGTAGTAACAAGAACTGGAACCATAAAGGCAAGTTAAAGGAAGGTGGAAGGATACCCAAAGAAAGTGTTACAAAAGTCCAAGAAAACAAAGATATTTTGGAAGAAGGGAGCTGTCCACAAAGTCAAGAGATGAGAAGAGCCCACTGGATGTTGGCAATTAAGCAGTCACTGAGAAAAGGCATCCCCTGATGTGAGAGGGTGGGAGACGGTTGGAATGAAGAGCTAGATTTCTATAGCAAAGTGGAAATTTTCAGCATACATTGTTGTTTTGAGAAACGTGGCTGCGAAGGAAAGGAAAAAGTAACTAGCAGGAGACATAGGGTGAGGAGAGATTGTTTTAGTGCTGGAAAGTTTGGGCCAGCTTACGTGCTGGTTGGAAAGAGTAGAGAGGGAAATTATAAATGACCACTGGGCAGGACCAGATCCCCAGGTGGACAATCACGGGTTGAGTATAAAGAAAAGAATTTGGAACCTAGAGTGCAAAAATATGTTCAAAGTGATTACATCTTTAACACAGTCAAATTTAAAAGCAGGAAAAGCTAAATATGATTAGAATAATAAAATTATACTGATAACAGAGGTATTATCAAGTAATGCAACTACACTTCTATGCATTTTGCTGCTGCATTTGTTTTGTTACAATCTTTAAGCTTGTTTTCTAGGAATTGAAATGATGTATTTTACATATGGCTATTATAACTTTGAGATATTAAAAAATAAGAAAAATAAATTGTGCTATGAGACATTGCTTAGTTTGATATAAATGAAGAAACAGCTTCAAAAACAAAGGCAGCAGAGAGGTGCCATAGAGAAAAGTGCTGAAAACTTCAAATTATTCACATATTTGCTGCTATGAAAACACATCCCAGGAAAACATAAAATGTAATTTTAAATGTTAAACTATTACACTTTCAGTTAGTAAATTTAAAATCTAAACCTAACACACACAATTGCCATCTTCTGAAAAGAGTTCACGTTTCATGCATTCAATTGATTTTTCCCTCATCAATCATTTATTGATTACCTATTGAATGCTCTGCATACACCCCTGTACCCAGGGGAGGGAAGAGTTTTCAAAAAGGAAGTTCTTGGCATTAAATAACGTACTGTACTATATTATTGGGATAAAAATCATACATATATGTGGTAGCCAGAGAAGAACCACAGAGAAACAAGGAGAAAAGTGAAGAACATTGAACACTGTACTGTTTAAGGCGTGGGAAACACTGGTTCCAGACAGAAAAGGATTTCTAAAAGGGCTGTTTGCTTGCCATTTGCATGCAGCCACTTACGTGCAATAAAAGCTGGCTGACAAAAAGTAGGAAGGACATATTGGCAAAGAGGAGGCCTGGAGACAAATATGCACAAGCCCAGATGAGAGACATTCCA
The DNA here is from genome assembly GCA_963574885.1 of Lepilemur ruficaudatus. Lineage (NCBI taxonomy): Eukaryota > Metazoa > Chordata > Mammalia > Primates > Lepilemuridae > Lepilemur > Lepilemur ruficaudatus. The sequence continues at coordinate 44,952 of CAUYRT010093812.1, forward strand.
TTTTTGTCATTTGAATCACTAATCACATTTTATAGCAGCCATTTAATTTTAATTTTTTCTTCACTAATATTAAATAAAAAATAGTTACCAATTAGGTAACATAAAAGCATTATTGGGTGTAACCTGCCCAATTATTGAACATTTAAAAGATAAAATTTGAATAACAACTTCAAGTCATACTATAGAAATATGAAATCATGGCAAAATTCTCCCTGAACCAAAAGACAGTAAATTATAACATAGGAAGGATTTTTTGTCCCATTATCTCATTACATAAGATTTAGATATTCTCTCCACCTGTGTTATGCATGTTCTTCCTATGTGAACCTATACAATCTGATTATCTGACATCGCTTTCTTCTCGTAGTGCCCAATCCTTATGATGATTTCAATATTCATGTGAATAACTCTATAAATATCTCGCCTCCCTCTGCCTGGCCCCCCTTCTTCGTTTGCTTCCATAAATATACACAACTGCACAATACTTCCATTACACATCTACTCATTCGTACTAATGACCATGTCATCTTTAACTACGGAGTTTCAGATTTATTTAATTTGGTTGCCCAGCTGTCCAATTTAAAATCACCACCTCCTCCAGTGGTATCTTCCTCATTCGTAAGAACATAAATGCCATATAAGGTCAGCTCAACAACTGAAGCTGTAACATCAAAGAATGTTTTATTGGGGAGTGCTCTAATGACTCTCCATGACACTGAAGTGGTGGCGAAATGTGCCGCACATACAAAAACATTCCTGTATTTCATGATGGACCTGCTGACCAGGGCATGAAAATTCCTAGTCTTAATTTTACAGCCATGAGTTCATACATCCCTCTTTAACTTATCAGCACTGCTAAATTCCATAAAACCTCTCACTCATCCCTGCCCTGTCTTTAACTTAAGGGTTAAAACATGTAAAGTTATTTGCTACATTGAGAATACCTGCTTTTCTCTTAACAAGGATTAACTACATTGCTAATGAAGAAAATGCAAATCCCAGTCAAATGGTACTTTCCATTTTCTTTTAACATAGTTGATACCTGACAGTCACACTCACTAAGAATTCAGCCAATCTGAGAGAGCTCTGTTTTTTAATCAAGTTCTGATGACATTTTACAAAAATAAGGTAGTCAAGACCATCAAGAATTTTGTTACCCTAAATCATGCTCAACTTGTATTATTAAGTATTCTTCACAAAAATCAAATTCAGCTGATGATCTTTGCTCTATTTATGTTATTTATGTTATTACTTATGTATTTTCGAAACAGTCACTCTGTTGTCGTGGGTAGAGTACAGTGACATCATTGTAGCTCACAGCAACCTCAAACTCCTGGGCTCAAGCAATCCCCTTGCCTCAGCCTTCCTGGTAGCTGGGATTACAGGCATGCACCACCACACCCAGCTAATTTTTCTACTTTGAGTAGAGATAGGGGTCTCACTCTTGCTCAGGCTGGTCCTGAACTCCTGACCTTAGTGATCCTTCCATCTTGGCCTCCCAGAGTGCTAGGACTACAGGCATGAGCCACCGTACCTGGCCTTATTTTTGTATTTTAATCTCTCTGATCATTTCTCAAAATCCCTAGGTTTTTTTCTTTTAGATTCCATTTTTATTCCAGCCAATAAATTCCCACCAATATTCTACCACCTTCTCCTTTTTGCTGTTATTTTTTTCCCTTCCTTTATTCTGGCTTCCAATATTTCTGCCTACATAAAGGTCACTCTTCAACCAGAAAATGACATGGACTCAAACCTACGCTACAGGAAAACATACGCTGTATCAGTTTTTCTCTTGAGCTTCCACTCACCATTTTCACAAGCACTGTATGCTGCGCTGCACTGCACTGTAGCAATGAGAAAACTACTGCCCATATCTCTGGCTTCAAGGTGCTGACCTTCCAGCAGAGTTGGCATGGATCACACTCTCCTCTGGCACCTGGAGCTGTATTAAATATTGGCCCTTCCTCAATCCTCAAGCTGTCCTTCGGCCTCTTATTATTTTTTTCCTCTTCTTCTCTACTTCCTCTGAATGATCCATGGTGATTTATTCTAGATTATCAGTGGCTGTCCACAAACCAAATCCAGCAGGGTCTGGGGACCAGGATGAACAGATACCAAGGAGTCCAAGTGACCATGCAAGAACTGCAGTGCCAGCGTCCCTGCAGAGCCACCATTCTGCTAACATAAAAGGTGGAGTTACCATGCATTGGGAAACCGAGGCTTCATGCGCATAATATCCAATGCAGGTATTTTTCCCAAACACATAGGAGAAATTTATTGGAATGTTTAATTTATTCAGAACTAACACATTATGTCTTCCAACTGCACAGAATAAATTCCAAAAAAAGCTTCAGATGCCAGGCAGTGCCAGCATTTTTGGAGAATGTGAGAGGAGAGTAGGAAGCTCTAATATGGACTCATCAATTTATTAAAATATTGTTATACTTCCATATCTTTTTTTTTATTTTTTAATTCAGCATATTATGGGGGTAAAAATGTTTAGGTTACATATATTGCTTTTGCCCACCCCACCCGAGTCAGAGCTTCAAATATGATCATCCCCCAGATGGCGCGCACCGCACCCATTAGGTGTGAGTATACCCATCCCCTCCCTCCCCCGTCCGACACCCGATGAACGTTACTACTATAATACCTGTTTTTAAATAGTATCTTCCCTGTGCCCACCTAGCACAACCACTAAATGGGCCTCTAGGACTCTGCTCCAGCACTGGTTGAGGCTCTGATGAGTCATTTGAACCTTTTAAATACCACTCTCGGATGGAAATGACTCATTTTTCAATTAGAAAATAATTTTTTAAATTCTCACCTATTTTTCCCTCTCACACACTGTATCTTTTTTCTTCCCAATATGTCTTCTAACTTTGACACTGTCCATGTAAAGGACATTTCTCCTGGAAATTTCCTTAATTAAACTATTTTCTACCAACCAACATAAATTCAGATCCCAAGTAGTCCCACTGATGCATTCTCTTAACACTTGTATTTAATTCTACTATTTGGTTCTCATCTACTTTGTTTTCTTTCGAGAACAAAGATGTCATACAAAACCTGCACAAGACTGGAGTAGAAATGATGCCAGCAAAGAGAAGGAAAAAAAGTATAGGATTTGGTGTGAGTTTTTTACCTTAGAGTAAGCAACCATAAAATTCGGTACTTCCAAGCCAGTCCCTGGAACAGTGGGGTTTATTTACAAGGATGGTGCAATAAGAAAATGCTTCCATGCAGGTTGACTATCTTTGGCAATTTTAAGTAATTTGACTGCTATAGTAAGAAAAGAACCATGTCCAAAGATTGTTCCATAAAATCTGTCCTACTCTTAAAGTTGCAAATATCCCTGCCCAAGGACAGGCATTCTCCATCTGGGAAGGGACTTCTCTGCAACCAGTCATATTATCTCACGATCAGCAAGAGAGAAGGTGAACACATGTCCAGTCAGCCAGGGCAATAAGCAAGACCCGGATGATCAGCATCACAGATATCACCACCCAATTGCCTTTGTACTCTGCTCTTTAATTGGTCAGTGACTTGGAAAATCTAAGTATGTATCATTTGTCTCCTGAAAATGTAATGCATTCAGGTATACAGGTAATACAGCTTTATCATCCTTAGGGTTTACCAAATGGCAGGAATGACAAAGTTTGTTATGGAACAGTAACTTTCCCAAGCTAAGAATAGCAAATGTTAGAGTTGGAATAGGCTGTACCGAAAAAGTTGTTTCAATCATACGCAAATAACACAGAAAATATATACACTTGTTTTTTACTAAATGTCTCCTAAGTGCCAACCACTGTAGAAGATCAGGTTACACTAATAAACAGAATTCTTTCTGTGTCTCTAAGGAATTTATGGTCAAGTGAGGAGACAACTAGTGAACAGGACATTATAAATTCAAGTGATAGCACCACAAACCAGTAACTATAGGGTGCTATGGAAGAATTTAGAAGTGGCAAGCCAAGGCTTGGAAAAGCTGGAAAGACTTCTTAATGGAGATATGACAAACATTTTTTTAAAGGTTTCAGCCAGGAAAAGGGGCTGGGGTGGCAAAAAGGGGGTAATATCAAGGTATATTTCACAACAATGTTTTAGAATAGTAAAAATAAAACATATTGGGTTAAAATAGTGCCATCCCTCCTATTCAAAATAGGGGTATGCAGCTTTTTCTGATCCTGAGAAAAAATAGAATGCCATTTTAAAAATTACATTCAAATATACCCTAGAGCAAACATCTTCCTGGGATTCGTGTGCAATTATTTATTTGTTGCTTGGCAGAATATCTTATCACTAGCCAACACACCTGTTATGCCACAATATTTACATAGAAAAATCACGTTGTTTTTCTGAAAAATCTTGCTGACCTCTAAAATGCCTAATATGTTTAGAAATTATGAAGATTAATTTGTGTGCATTTATATTTAAAAATATTTTGTTCACGCCATTCTTTGATTTCCTTTAAGATTTTTCCATCCATTCCCCCTCTCATCTATAACATCAGAATACAGAAATGTAATTTTATTTAGTCCCATGAATTTCTGTCATATGGTGTTTTTACTATGTTTCAAGACTTCTGACCTGGGTAAAATAAAAATATGAAAATGACCCCATCATATGGTTATTCTTCAGCTGTAGGCACTATTCTGCCTTTGTAGTGTTATAAACACACTTCTGTCTCAAGTCAGACATAATAATGTAGAGTTAAGAGTCAGATACTGAAGAAAAGAAAACAGAGTCTAAAAACCCTTGCTTTACCATTTACTAGCTCTAAGTTTCCATATCCTCATTTGTAAAATGAAGATAGTAACAATTGTTACTTTTTAAATGACGTACTACAGTAAAACATTTAGCGCATTGCCTGTTAATAACACCTAGTAGAAATTCCTTAAGTGTTTCTAACATTATAGATAAAATTGTTTTGGTTTTCCTTAAATGTAAAGACCAGTTGCAAAAATGTAAGTAAACAAATATTCTGATGCACTCAAAGACTCAGAAGTTCTGACAGAAAAGTCTGCCAAAGTAGGAATCCAAGACAATCTTACATAGCAGCCTGGCAATGGGTAAAATTCACATAGCTAGTCTTCAACAAAATACCAGCACATCAAATTCAGTGCCATACTAAAAGGATTACACACTTTGACACAGACTGATCCCAGGAATGCCAAGGTGGTTCAACAATATTATGAGAACAAAGGAGGAAAAAACACATGATCATATTAATTGATACAAAAAATACATTTGACAAAAGTAAACACCCTTTCATGATAAAAACACTCACAAAACTAGGAATAAAAAATATTTACAAAAAACCTGCAGCTAGCAGCATACTCGATGGAGAAAAACTGAAAGTTTCCCTCCTAAAATCAGAAACAAGTATGCCTACTTTTACCACTGCTATTCAACACTGTACTGGAAGTTCCTGACAGAGTGATTAGACGAAGAAATAAAAGACATCAAAGTGGAAAAGAACATGTAAAACTATCTCTGTTAACAGAGGACTTGAACCTGTATAGAAAATTCCAAGAAGTCAAGAGAAAGCTACTAGAGCTAATTAAATTAACAGACAAGAATCAGTTGTATTTCTACAGACCAGAAATGAACAATGTAAAAGAGAAAATTAATAAAGCAATTCCATTTATGAGAGCATCCAAAAGAATAAAATATCAAGGAATAAATTGAGACACAGATAGACATATACATTGAAAACTACAACATACTGCTTAAAGAAATAAATTGTTTAAATTATTTAAATTATCAGTAAAATATTTAAATTATTAAAAATAGATGGAAAAACATCCCAGGTTCATGAACTGGAAGACTTAATATTGTTAAGATGTCAATACTGACCAAAGCAATCTATCTACAGATTCAATTCAATCCCTATCAAAATCCCAATGGCCTTTTGTTATAGAAATGGAAAAACTGATCCTCAAATTCATATGGAAATGCAAAGAACCCCCAATAACCAAAGCAGTCTTGAAAAAGAGAACATAGGTGGAGGACTCACACTTCCTGATGCTAAAACTGTAATAGCAAAACTGTAGAAATCAAAATAGTGTGCTATTTGCATAAGGATGGACATGTAGATCAACGGAATAGAATTGCCAGTCCAGAAATAAACTCCTACGTCTATGGCCAATTGATTTTCAACAAGAGTTCAATTCCATTCAGCAGAGAAAGACTAGTCTCTTCAACAAATTGTACTCGGACAACTGGATTTCCACATGCAAAAAAATGAAGTTGGACCCCTCTACATCACACCATTTACAAAATTAAACTCAAAATGGATCAATGACCTCAATAAAAGTGCCAAAACTATAAAATTCTTGAAGAAATAATATGGGAAATCTTTATGACCTCAGATTTGGCAGTGTATCCTTAGATATGACACCAAAAAAGAATGAACGGCAAAAGAAAAAAAGTAAACAAAACTTCATCAAAATAGAAAGTTTTATACATTAAAGGACTACTATCATGACAATGAAAAGACAACCTACAGAACAGGAGAAACTATTTGCAAATCATATATCTGGTAAGAGTATAATATCTAAAACATATAAAGAACTAAAACTCAATAATAAAATCAACCCAATTTAAAAATGGGCAAAGTATTTGAATAGACACTTTTACAAAGGAGATAAACAAATAG
>CAUYRT010093814.1:0-22819 GCA_963574885.1 Lepilemur ruficaudatus
GTTGTTTTGAGAGTTTTTGATAGCAGCCAATCTCACTGGGATTAGGTGGTATCTCATTGTGGTTTTGATTTGCATTTCTCTAATGATTAGAGATGTTGAGCATTTTTGTATATGTTTGCTGGCCATTATTCTGTCTTCTTCGGAAAAGTTTCTGTTCATTTCCGTTTCCCATTTATTGATGGGGTTGTTTGATTTTTTCTTGTTAATTCTTTTGAGTTCTAGGTAGATTCTTGTTATCAGACCTTTATCAGAAGAGTAGAGAGTAAATATTTTCTCCCATTCTGTAGGTTGTCTATTTGCTCTAATGATAGTTTCTTTGGCTGTGAAGAAGCTTTTTAATTTGATCAGATCTCATTTGTTTATTTTTGTTGCTGCGGTGATTGCTTTGGGGGTCTTCTTCAAGAATTCATTGCCTAGGCCAATGTCTGAAAGGGTCTTCCCAAAATCTTCTTCTAGGATCTTAAGGTTTTCATGCCATAGGTTTAAGTCTGTTAACCATTTTGAGTGTATTTTTGTGAGGTGAGAAGTAGGGATCCAGTTTCATTCTTCTGCATGTAGCTATCCAATTTTCCCAGCACCATTTATTGAAAAGAGATTCTTTTCCCCAATGTATATTTTTGTCTGGTTTATCAAAGATTAGATTACCATATGCAGATGGTTTCATATCTGGAATCTCAGTCCTGTTCCAAAGATCAAAGCTTCTGTTCTTGTGCCAATACCAGGCTGATTTGATTATTATTGCTTTATAGTACAGCTTGAATTCTGGAAGACTGATGCCTCCTAGTTTGTTCTTTTTGCTTAAGATTGCCTTGGCTATACAGGGTCTTTCTGGTTCCATACAAAGTGAAGAATTATTTTTTCTAGATCTGTAAAGAATGATGATGGTACTTTGATGGGGATTGCATTTATTCTGTAGATCACTTTAGGTAATACTGACATTTTAATGATATTGATTCTACCAATCCATGAACAAGGCAGATTTTTCCATCTTTTTCCATCTTCTACAATTTCTTTTTTAGTGTTTCATAATTCTCCTTGTATAAATCTTTTGTATCTTTTGTTAAATATATTCCTAGATATTTAATTTTCTTTGGGGCTATAGTAAAAGGTATTTCGTTATTGATTTGAGTTTCAGCTTGACTGTTATTGGCATATATGAATGCCTCTGATTTGTGTATATTGATTTTGTAACCTGAGACTTTACTGAATTCATTTGTCAAATCTAGGAGTCTCTTGGAAGAATCCATGGGGTTTTCTACATATAATATCATATCATCGGCAAAGAGCAAGAGTTGGATCTCATCTTTACCCACTTGGATGCTCTTAATACCCTTCTCTTGCCTGATTGCTATAGCTAGGACTTCAAGCACTATGTTGAATAGAAGAGGAGAAAGTGGGCATCCTTGTCTAGCAGGTTTTTTTTTTTTTTGAGATGGAGTCTCACTCTGTTGCCCAGGCTAGAGTGCCATGGCATCAGCCTAGCTCACAGAAACCTCAAACTCCTGGGCTCAAGTGATCCTACTGCCTCAGCCTCCCGAGTAGCTGGGACTATAGACATGCACCACCATGCCCAGCTAATTTTTTTATATATATATATTTTTTACTTGTTCTGCTAATTTCTTTCTATTTTTTTTCAGTAGAGACAGAGTCTCACTTTTGCTCAGGCTGGTCTTGAACTCCTGAGCTCAAACGATCTGCCGGCTTTGGCCTCCCAGAGTGCTAGGATTACAGGCGTGAGCCACCACACCTGGCTTGGAAGGCAGGTTTGAATTTGCAATTTTTGGACTCCTCTGTGGTGTGTGCTAGAATGTGGTGGCACAGTGAAGGCAAGCCCTGGTCCTGGGCCTGAGGCCAGCTTCTTCCTGTTCTTGGCTCTATCCTGCATGCACTCCTGTGGGCCTCCTTCACTACTGTGCATGCCACTCTTCAGGCCTGGGGGGAATACTCTAGCTGTGTGCTCCACCTTCTGGAGGAGGGACCCTGGGAAGTGGTATGACAGAAGCAGGCTTGGCGTCATTTGACCTGGGAACTTTGGGGTCCTAGATACTCAGAGCAAGGTCTAGGAGAGAGTATGGGCTTCAGGTGTGCACACCACTTTAGTCCTGCAGCCTCCCCCATGGGCAGGGCTGTAGCTGGACAGACCCCAGAGTGGGGATCCAGGACAAGACCCCTCTTTCCTGGACCTAAGGGAGGCATTTCTCTACTACTGCTACCGAGGAAAGAGAAATCTAGTGACTTCAACATTTAAAAATTCCTGCACAAACTTAACGAAGGGCCAATTAATCCACATTAGTAGTCTGCATTTAACAAACAAGTCTAGTCATGCATTACTATAATTATATCCTGGTGGCAGAATTGCTTTTGTGGTATCAGTATCTCGGTGCTTGCTTATTGTTTAATAAAGCACATTTAGAACAATACCATATGTTGCTGGATTAATTAAAAACACCATTTGTATTTCTACCTTCTAAAATATGAGTCATAGATTTTAATGGTTCATTCATTCATGCAATAAACATTTATTAAGTGTCTGTTCAATAGCTACTAGCCATGCACTCTACTAGGCACTGTAGACACTATTCATAATAATATAAAGAATGACTGGCTCTGCATTTGTAAACAATTGATACAAGGTATTAAACTGAAGATTTAGGCTCAGGGAAAAATCTAGGAGTTTTCTAGAGAGGAGGATGAGGGTGAATACATGGTTAGAAAATATTTCTTGGTTCATAATATGTTCTTGTTTTCCAATAATACCACTTGATTTACACTTGCTTAAATGTGAATTATGGAATTTAAAAGCATTCTTCTTACAAATGGACCGTCTCTGCAAATCCTAAACCCTATCCATCTTCAGTGATGGTGTCTCTCTGGGTCACGTTCTAAGCATGTAGACCTGGGATGACGTTCCTATTTGTTCCATGACCAGACTGTGTGTGCTGGGATGCAAAGAGGGTATATAATGGAGGTCTCATCACAGGCATTTAGGTGAATGCCAGCATCTCTCTCAAGGGATATAGCTGTCACTCTGAGGGCATATCTTAATGCTTGGTGCTTAGATGATGGTTAATAAAAGTCAGTTAAGTATTGTAACCGCACGCTGTGCCCCCTGTTAACAGGGGCATCAGACCACCAACATTCTAATGACCATAACCCTAGTTCCTGCTTTGTTTTTACTTTCTGGTTGCATATGCATGTGGGAAGTAATAGAAATCAGAAGAAGAAATAGCCTTAAAAATGAATATGTGGAGCTGGGGAGACTGAATAATGGTCTTCCATTTAGAGATCACAGCCATATATTCTAGCCAAGTTAGAATTCTTACCCAATTTATTTGAACATCTGTTTCTGGACAGCAGTTTGGTATGACATTTGAAATATTAATGGCATAAATGTACACCTATAATTTATTGAAATCTTGTTAGTCTAGAAATAGGAAGAAAAGCATGAAAATCAAACCACCCAGGGGTCAAAGAGTGTGACTCACAGCCATCAGCCTTACAGCATCTCATAGGTGCTGGGAGGAGTCAGACAGTGAAGGTCCTTGCATCACAGGCAGAAGCCACCTTCCTCAAGAAGTGATAATAATATCTTTCTTCTCCCCACAGTCCTGGAATTCTTTCATTTCCTTGGGCACACAGACTGAAATCCATATTTCATCTATTAGGAATATATGTGGATAAATAAGTTCTCCTTTTAAAATGTGACTACCCTGGAGAACTGATCTTAGAAAGGATACTTTCAATCCTAGCACTTTCTTTCTAACGCCTCGTGAAAGCCAGCCACTCTGAAAGATGGAGGTTTGGCGGGAGGTGGGGAGGGATGTTGGCCTCTTGGTGAGAGCAAGTAAAGTAGGCCCAGGAAGGGTCCTGAGTGCAGGCTTCTGGGGGGGCCAGGAGGACCTAAGGGAGATAAGGAAGAGGAGGGAGGAAAAAGGGAGGCAGGAGGACACTAAAATTTTTCCAATTTTGCCATTTTGTTTCAAACCAAAATATCTAAGGGGGTTTTAGTCATTTAGTACTTTTTTCCTGGTAGAAGCAGCATATGAATATGAATACAATATATTATATATTGTCTGAAGCAATCAGACAACTGTGCATGTGTATAAATATTAAAAAAAACCCCATTTTTTCTGAATGTAGGTTACATTGGTCTCATTTAGATAAATAACAGAATAAACAACAAGAAGATCCTGTGGCTGTACCTAAGACCATTCTGCTAACTTGGCCAGACTGGGCTTGGGACCCTCATTCTTGCCCTGGGCTTGGTGACCTTTCTATCACTCTGAGTCCTTGTCATTTAAATGAGGTTCTTGGAGTAAGCAAGCTCAGTGCTGGTGAGTCCTGTGTGTGCTTAAGATAGTGGCACTCTCTTATGGTTGAACACGATCTTTTAGATACTGTGAGTTATTTAATTAATTAATTAATTACTTAATTTTTGTATACAGTTTCATTCTTTTACTGTGGCTAGAGTGCAGTGGCATCATGGTAGCTCACAGCAACCTCACATTCCTGGGCTCAAGTGATCCTCCTGCCTCAGCCTCCTGAGTAGCTAGGACTGCAGGCATGTGCCACCACGCCTGGGCTAATTTTTCTACTTTTTGTAGAGATGGGGGTTTTGCTCTTGCTCAGGTTGGCCTTGAACTGCTGACCTCAAGTGATTCTCCTGTCTCAGCCTCCCAGAGTGCTAGGATTACAGGTATGAGCCACTGTACCCAGCCAACTGAGAGTTATTTTAAACTTTTGAGAGGAAAGGGTCCCTAAGAGATCCTGTTTTCAAACACACGTGATGTGATGAGCCAAGATGGGCTAAGTACCTCTACTAACTTCCTACTCAGTGAGTAGCTTCCAGAAACTGCTGCAAATGTTGAACCTTGCAGAGGATTTTAAACTTTGGGAAAGTAATTTTCTAGCTTTCCCAAATGAGTTTTGTATGTAAGAACTTGGAGCTGAAAGTTTTTTATAAACCCTAAATTGCAGTGATTTGCAGCAAGATGTAGTGGAAAGAGTATAACAGACCTTGGCAGACAGACCCAGGTTGAAGGCGCAGCTCCATTGCTCACGTGCTGCGTGAGCTTGGGCAAGTCTCTTACGCTCTCTGGGCCCCAGCTCTGTCATCTGTAAATGTGGATGGCCATTGTTCTTTTGAAGCCTTGCTGTGAGAATAAAGATAAGGTGTGTAACACATAGCACCATGCCTGGCACTTAGTGAGTGCTCAACAGGTGTTCACTCACTCACCTCCCTTCTCCGTCTTTCCCCAGGTGGAGGTAACTTTTTAATGAAGCATAACATACACCAGAAAAGTGTGTTAATCATGAGAGTACAATTCAGTGAATCGTCACCAAGTGTTCATATCCATCTAGCCAGTACCAAGATGAAGAAATGGTCTCTGTCAAAATTCCTATGTGTTGGCTGTGAGTGCCATACCTTGTGTCCTCAGTACACTTTGCTGCCATAGCTCAGAGAGGACAAATCCATTTGATGGGGATGGAGACAGGAAGGGAATGTCCAGTTGGAAGCTGCAGTAGGGAGGAGGAAGGATAGCTTTTCCTGAGTAAAAGACAGACTAGACTGCAACTCATATAACACAAAATCTGATTCAAAACCAGTTTCCCTTCTTTAATTGTTGTCATCCCTCAACAGAGGAAAGGGTCCTGAGCCCTTGTGCTATGGAAGGGGTGGAGGTAGAAGAGAAGCTCAGAGGACCTTAATCCCTCCTAATTATCAGTAGTTAATAGCCCGGATGCTGGAATTCAAATGTTGGTTCTTTCATTTACTGAGTGTGACCCTTGGCAAGTTATTTAATTCTCTGTGCCTTAGTTTCCTTACCTATAAAATCCTCATAGGATTGTTCTGAGGATGTAATATATTACTTCATATGAAGTGCTTGAAATATTACACTAAATAATAATCATAATAATTATAATAAAAAGTATTTAACCCAAAAGATGGGAGCATAGGAAAGGAATAGCTCCTACTGGGCTCTAAATATATAATTTGATTTACTTGATTTACTAAAATAAAATTGGGTGTCAGTTCTGTTTTATCTTCAGGTCTAGTAAGCTAGAAGTATGCTTTCTACCAGAATAATGAAATTCAATTCTACAGTAATAAAATACAGTCATGTGTCATTTAATGATGGTGATATGTTCTGAGAAATGCATTATTAGGCAATTTTGTCCCTATGGGAAAATTATAGAGCAGGAGTGGGGGACCTGCAGCCTTAAGGCCGCATGTGGCCTTCTAGGTCCTCAAGTATGGCCTTTTGACTGAATCCAAATTTTACAGAACAAATCCGTTTATTTTTATTAATACAGTTTTCTTTGTCTTTCATATTTTTATTTTTAAAATGAATGCATTTAAAATACCAAAAAATAAAATAAGTTTCAATGAAATAATCCTCCCAGATTGACCATCACAATTAGAACATTAGTAAGCCACAAGGGCTAAATTGACAGCTGCCATGTTCATGATTTTGTTCTAACTTCCCCCGCCTGACTGGTGTCACTACTGCAGGAGGCTGATTGGTGAGAGTTTATGGGGGTCTTGTATGCCAGTCTGTCATCAGCTTTTGATGATGATGCATTGTGTTTCTGTTTGAAGTGGAATTTGTAAATAGTTGCACAACTTGGTAGTATTTTTTGATTCTGACTGCTTAACAGCCCATGATGTCAAACAAGACCTAGAAAATGCTGAAGGAAGAAAAGAGATTTTTAAAATTAGGATTGGAAAATGCAATTGTTAGGGTGGGAACATGTAGCACAGGATGAGAAAGAATTCTCAACACAAAGATTAGGACAGGTTTAAAGAAAAAGTTTATTTTACTTCCCAAGGGAGGGAGGGGCATGGCATGAGAGAAAGAAAAGAGAAGTGCTGGGCTCAAGGGTAAGGGACTTGGGGTTTTTATTGGGATAAAGAGGAAGAAAAAAAGAAGTTATTGTTGCCAGTTGATAGAAGGCAGCTGTGAAGTGTCTGCATTTGTTGTTCCTTTTTTTCCCTCTTCTCTGTGAGACTGGCTTACTAGGTCTCCTTGGAATGTGTGCTGGTGAGAACTGAGGGAGGTCACGCTCCTTCTATATGCTCAGTTCTTTTTAAATGCTGTAGAAACAAACTTTTGAAGACAATGCTTTTGGTATTAATCTTAAAGACAAAGAGTGAAGCCACAGGTGATTAATCAAACAAAAGGGCAGTTGTGTTTTGGGTTCTTTTTCTTCAAAGGGGGCAATTATGTGCTATGAGTTTACTTCTCTTTCTTTCTGTTTTTCTTTGTTATGTAGTTTATTGTTAGTAGCAAGGCCGTCCTTTCAGCAATACCTTGTTTCTGCTGAAGATAAGATGATTTTCTTGCTTTGTGATACTGCAATATCAACATTAAAAAATTCAATGTTCATCAGCATTATAACACTCATAAGGACCAAAAATATTTTAAATTAGAGGGAGAGGCATGAAAGTTTGTATTGCAGAAATTAAAAGCAAAAGCAAAGACAATTCTTTCAAGCAGAAACAAGACCTAGAAATAATGCCACTGAAGCAAGTTATAAAGTAGCTTACTTATGTACTCAGGAAAAAACAGAAGCCATTCAGTGATGTAGAAATTGTGAAAGAATGCATAGTCAAAGTTGTAGAATGCTTAGAACCTGATAAAGTTTCAAGGTACAAACAATTGCCTTTTTCAAAGAGAACCATAGGTGATTGGCAGCATATATTAGCCTTCAACTTAACAACTTCATGCAATACTTCAAAAGGAAAATATATATTAATCAATAGCTATGGATGAATCAACTGATACTACTGACTTGGTACAGGTTTTATACTTTATTCAGGTCATAACAGAAGATTTTCTTTGCTATGAAGAGTTACTTGCTTTGGGTACTCTTGTGAATGGAACACGGGAACACTTTCAAGATAAATGTCGTGAAGTTGGACTGAATTTAGTAAATTTAGTGAGTGTATGTACACTCAGTGCACCTTCCTTGACAGGAACATGCAGGGTTTATTGCACAGATAAAGTATTAACAGATCCAGATGTTCTCATATCTTTTCATTGTATCTTGCATCAGCAAAATCTCTGTGCTAAGGCTACTATTTCAAGTGACACTTTAAAACAAGTTATAAATATTGTTAACTATATTTATGCAAATTCATCATGGCATTGTCAGTTTTGTAACATGCTAGAGTTGAATGATAAGGTATTCAGTGTGGATTTGTTATATAATTCTAAAGTGTGTTTGCTATCACAAGGACAGGTGTCAGCCAAAATTTTATCTCTGTGAGAACAGATAGTTAAATTTATGAAGAACAGAATCAGCAATGTGAATTATTGAAAAAAGATTTATATAGGAATGTAGCATTTTTGTGTGATATGTAAAATCAAAACGTCTTGAATAGTTCTTTGCAAAGTAAAACTAAGTCTACATATGATATATGGCAAAAAATCCAAGCATTTCAAATAATCTATCTTTTTTCCAAAACAATTCTTCTTCAAAAGGGAATTTTGGATGAACGTTTTTCCCAGTTGGCAAAAGTCACTGATGAGCAGGATGATATATGCAAATCATTTGAAGAATACACAGACCTATTAATTGGAGAATATGATGAAAATTTCACTGACTTTCAGAATCATGACATCACACTCAAACTAGCGTTTCAGCCTCACCTAGTTGATATCAGCAAGGCACCTAAAGAACTACAGATGGAATTGATTGAGCTCTCAGTAGATGACATTTTAAAGTCATTGTTTAATGCTAAGAAACATCCAATTGAAATATGGGAAAATGCAGTAGAATACCCATGCCTTTGGCAACCTGCCTGAAAAATGCTTTCTTGCTTTTCAACCACTTATTGCTGGGAATCTACATTCTTCTATTAATACTTAACCCAAATCAAGATGCCCTTAAGGTCACAAATGACTGATCTCCATCTAGAGGATCCACTGAAACTGTGGACCTCCATGCTGCAACCGAATATTCAAATACTTCCCAACAAAAAGTGAACACAACAAAGTCACTAAAATGTTAGTTAACTTTAAAATTAACAGATAGTTTTCTTTTTTTGAAATTAAGTACATGTAGTTAGATTTTTACAAAATAATATACATTTTAAGTATATCTAATTGAAGTTTCTTGAATGTTGCCTTATTTGATTATAGCTAAATTAATGTGGCCTTCGAACAAGAAAAGGTCCCACCTGTGTTATAGAGTATACTTACACAAACCTGGGTGTGATGTACTACTACACAGCTAGGCCATATGTTATGGCCTACTGTTCACAGGCTATAAACCTGTATAGCATGCTTCTATACTGAATACTGTAGACAATTTTAACACAATGGTAAACATTTATGTATCTAAACATAGAAAAGGTACAGTAAATATAAGGTTTTATACTCTTACAGGACCACCATCAGAGTTGCAGTCCATTGTTGACCAGAACATTGTTATTTGGCACCTGACTGTAATAGGTAAGCCCTTGGAGTTCTTTACTGTGGGATTTTTGTTGGTTTTGGCAACTCTTTATTTGTGTTTTATTCCAGAGGCACTTATTAGCTATGTACACGTGGGCAAGTTAATTCACCCTCCTGAATCAGTTTCCTTATCTGCAAAATGGCAATAGCAATATTTACCTTGAAGGGTTATAATTGGGCGTAAGTCAACTGATACAGGCAAAGCACTTAATCCAGTTCCAGATATATGGGAGGTGCTTGCTAAATGGTAGTTTCCGTACTAAATTCTAGGAAACAAATGGATGAAATTTCCCTTTATGCGTAGATGATGACAGTGCTATTTGCATACATAATAATTAGTCTTTTCATCTCCAGGGATTTAGGTTGTTTGAATTATCTTTGTGTTATTTTCAAGTGTGTAACTACACAAATCACTCAGTTACTAGGTATTTATTGAACTTATATTCCAGGCACAAGCTCGCTTCAACAAAGATTTTACTGATGATGTTCAACATATGAATGTATAGATGTAGGAGTCTGTGGATGTATTAAACATATATTCCAGGTTTGGAGGTCATCTTTAGTTTTTACGTGCTCTGCCTCATTGTCTAACCTTTATGTGTCCTTATTTTTAATTCAAAAACCTTTTGCTGCTTGTGAATTGCTGCTTCATCAAGTGACACCTTTATGTACCCTTCTAGTAATTAGCTCAAACTGTGCTAGGTACATCTTGAACTTGGTAGATTGCATCAGGGAACAAGAGGCTATTGAGATAGCAACCCAGACTGTGGAAATGACCCCTGTAGAAATAGAAAGTAAAATATGTATATACATACACACTCACACATACACAAGTTATGTAACTGCTTAGAGGAAAGGGAATTCGGAGCACCCCAGTCTATCTGGAATGTATTCTATGGCTCTGAATAAGTCTAACTATCATCCTGGGTTTTAGTTTCCCATTTTTAATTCAGGAATAAGAATATTATTATTGTGAGGATAAATTGGTAAGATAAGTGGAGTACTTTATGAATCCAGAGGGGAGAAGTTGTAAAGCTCAGAGCCAGTTTTAAAAAATTATGGTAATAAAGCATTGGAGGCCAGGAACACCTAACTTGGACCTTAGGTCTTACCCCAAGAATTATGAAATGAAGAAGAGACCTACTTGATAAAACTATTAATAGGAATGGGAATTAGGGGTCTCAATAGGGGGAAGGAAATCCTCTAAAACTGATTTATGTGAATAGCTTTACAACTTGGTAAATTTACTAATAACCATTTAATTGTACACTTAAAATGGAGTAAAGGCACGATATGTAAATTATACTTCAATAAAGGAAAGAAAAACTATTAATAGAAGCATTTTATTACTTGAGTCCATGAGCAGCAAGTCACACACTGCTTTGCTTTGTTTCCCAAGTGCTGCTAGTTTAAGTGAAATCAATAACACTGGGCCCAGTTCGTGGGATTCTGCCAATGCCATTGTGCAGTCTCTGAGAGGGAGAAGGAGAAAACTCCTTGGCTTCATAAGGTTAATAAGACAAGCACATCACTGGCCAAATAAAACGGTTTAGTCATCTGCTTCGGCGTACACTCGGGGGAGTGGTGCTGTGATTTTGTCCTCCCCACACCCACATGTCCACTGTGGCTCTCAGCCTGGGTTCTCTGCTCCCAGTAGGGGTGAAAGGGGATATTTTCAGAGCTGGGGAACTCAGAGACCTTTTCTGTATCTTGCTGCTACTCCTTTGGACCTTTGCAAACCTGAGCTGTAGCCCACTGCATCTAGTTTTGTGGGCTTCTGAGGCGGGCCTTGTATTAGTTTACTATTGCAGTTTAACAAATTACCCCAAACTTAGTGGCTTAAAGCAGCACACATTTACTATCTCGTGATTTCTGTGAGTTAGTAGTCTAGATACAGTTTAGCTGGTCCTCTGTTTGGGATCTCACAAGGCTGTAATCAAGGGCTGTTTTCATCTGGAAGCTCTGGTCCCCTTCCAAGTTCATTGGTTGTTGGCAGAATTCAGTTTCCTTTAGCTGTAGAGGTGAGGCGTCCTAGAGACAGCCCACTGTTGGCTGCCACTTGGCCCTCTCCACAACACGGTAGCATACTTCCTCGAGGCCAATAAGAGGAATCTTCTGCTGCTTGATTCTTATCTGATTAGGTTAGACCCACCCAAGATAATCTCCCTAATTTTAAGTTACCTGATTAGGAATTTAATTACATCTGCAAAACCCCTTCACAGAAACACCTAGAAGGGGGGTGGAAATTTGGGGGTTGTCTTCGAATTCTGTATATCATAATTCTCTTGTTGAAGTCTATTCTACTCACAGTGATCCTCTGAGGACACTCTGTCACCAGCAGCCACGTTGGTGACATCCTTGGCCTCAGATGATTAGATCCCAGATGGTTCATAGTGTGACCTGCCCCTCGAGATGCTAAGGGAAGATTACAGGTATACATTTTTCTAGGATCACCCCTAGTTCTCCTTGATTTTCTACAAACTCTTATTCAAAAACTATTTGATTCCTTTTGCATGTGAGTACTTACATTTTTAATTTCATTGTTTGAAAAGCTGGAGGAATCTTTTCAGGATTATTTTGTATTTAAAAGCAGTTTATTACCTAGTGATGTCCCAGTAACATAGAACATTAATGTCCTCTGTCAAAAAGACTCCTTTATTCCTGGAAGTAGGTTATGGACCAGGAAAATCTGGTATATGTTCAGGAGCAGCCCAAAGTTCTTTCAATAAATAGCTAAAGCATAGTTTTTGGCTTCAATCTCTCTCCAAAAGTCCAGTTGATTGGAGCAATTTCTACTCTAGTGGTGAAGAGTATTGACTTTGGAATGAGCCCATCTTAGTTATTTAACTCCTGACTACCCTACTTACTTACTTTGTATCCCAGGGTAAGTTTCTTTATTTCTCCTACTTTGTTCTGTGTCTATAAACCGGAAGTAATAATATCAACCTCACTGGATTATTGTAAGAATTAAATGAGATCACATGCATGAAGATTTAGTTAGCACCCTGTAAGTGGTGCTGTTATTATTATTGGTTCATTCAGTGATACCTTTTCATTGTATAACGGGCTATCAGGAGTTGGAGGTTGGTAAATTTTCTGTGCTATTGAGAGTGTCCCATCAGAAGCACTTTTGTTTATGAAGTTAGGTCTTGACAGGAGCTCTCATCTTTCATTAAAAGGCATGGAATAGGCATATGACTAAATCAGTAACATATTTGTCTAGTATCAAAGTCATCTCTCTCTACAGGGACAGACATTGTTGGTCCTTAAATATAAGCCTGGGTTTCCTTTTATCCTTACATCTAGCTTCAGGAATCCTTTCTAAAGGATCCTGAGAATTCTCAGGTATAGGCAGAATTCCCAGGTATAGAAGAGGACTATTTCTCATTCCTTCCATAGGAAAAGGGCTGGGTCCCCTACAGATGCCTAGATAAGCCACAGTTGCCCAGGAGGTTGTCTGAACTTGCCTAGAGTCTACAACACCTTAAGTAAGTGAATGCAAATAATTAATCACTCTCCATTAATCAATTTCATGATTTTTCATCTATTTTTGTGTGTGAAAACTTCAGATGATTTCTGTGTGCTTAGTTCTATTTTAGGATTTCTCTTAAGAGTGAAGGAAAGAAACAGCAGAGACGTCTGGTGGCCACCTAACTAATTAATCTCAGGGAGGATGTAGAAGAGACTTGATATAATACCTATTCACGTGCGTGTAAGTGATAGGAGTCACCATGTCAGTATTGACCCTACTAATTTGGAGAGGCACAAATAAGCTCAGAAAATCATGCACTGGCAGCAGGTATATCTGGGCCCTTACCCTTGGGTTCTGGGGAGGAATTGGTAACCCTTTCTCTCACACAGAGGGAGTTGATTAGGATACTTGTTTCTGAGAGATACTTTTTGTGTTGTGGGTCACCAAGAGCCCCAGGTTTTATGATTCACTAGGAGCATGACAGGGTTCAGTGTAGTTGTGCTTTGGTGATGATTTATTACAGTGAAAGAATACAAAGAAAAGTCAGCAAAGGGAAAAGGTACATGGGGCAAAGTCCTGGGGAGACTGGGTGCAAGTTTCCAAGGGTTCTCTCCTGGTAGAGTTACACAGGATATGCCTTCATTCCCCCAGCAATGAGTTGTGACAGCACATGGAAAAAATGCCAACCAGGGAAGCTCATTAGGGGGTCAGCACCCAAGGTTTTACAGAAGACCTGTAAATGCATTAATGTACCCAAATTCCAGATATAGAAGGAAAGCATGTATTCAGCATAAATGATATTGTTTGTACAATTTAGGCATAAGGAATCACTCTTTTTGGTTTTGGGGATGGTGAAAACCTTCCTGAAATTGAAAACCTTCCTATAATGGAAGGCCAACATTGTAAACAGGTCTTTCAAAGGTTAGCAGTCAGGCCTGCTCTGTTAACTTCTTTTCTTTTCTAGAGTGCCGTGGCGTCAGTCTAGCTCACAGCAACCTCAAACTCTGGGGCTCAAACGATCCTCCTGCCTCAGCCTCCCGAGTAGCTGGGACTACAGGTGCTTGCCACCATGCCTGGCTAATTTTTTGTGTCTATTTTTAGTTGCCCAGATAATTTTTTCTATTTTTAGTAGAGATGGGGTCTCGCTCTTGCTCAGGCTGGTCTTGAACTCCTGAGCTGAAGCCATCTTTCCGCCTCAGCCTCCCAGAATGCTAGGATTATAGGCGTGAGCCACTGTGCCCAGTCTCTGTTAACTCTTTTCTGCACAGTGTTCCATGGGTTCTGGGTTGGGTGTAACATAAACAGGCTGGTGGCCCTGGTCTTATTAACTCAGTGGTAAAGATGAATCTCATGTGAATTATCATCAAAGACACTATTCTTGCTTCACAGAAATATGGAGACCATTTATTAGTGATTAGTTTAAAAGTGTGTTCTTTAATGTCTATATGGGCCCAAAGTTTTTCATTTTAGGCCAATGGTAACCAACAGAGCTCTTTGGCAATGATGGGCATGTTCACATTCTGCACTGTCCAGTGTGGTGGCCACTAGCCACATGTGGGTATTGATCACTTGAAATAGGGTTAGTGTGACTGAGAAAATGAATTTTTAACTTTTAAAATTTAATTAATTTAAAATTAATAGGCACATGTAGCTGGATAGTGGCTGCTCTTCTAGATTGTCAGTTTTGTGATTCAATGATCCGTTGATAAGAAGGGTAAGGTGTGTATTAGTCAGGGTTCTCCAGAGAACCAATAGGATATTGGTTATATATATATATACACAGAGAGAGAGAGAGAGAGATGAGATGGAATTTATTATGTGAGTTGACTCCCACAATTATGGAGGCAGAGAAGTCCCACAGCAGGCCATCTGCAAGCTGAAGGAACAGAGAAGCCAGTAGCCTGGCTCCGTACAAGTCTGTAGGCCTCAGGACCAGGGAAGCTGACAGTGCAACTCTCAGTCTGAAGCCAAAGGCCTGAGAACCTGGAGGTGTGTGTGCTGGTGCAAGTTCCAGAGTCCAAAACCTGGAGAACCTGGAGTTCTGATGTCCAAGGGTGGGAGAAGAAGGGTGTCCAAGCTCTGGGTCAGGGAAAGCGGGGGAGAGAGAAGGAGGGAGTGGGAGAGAGAGGAGGAAAAGAGAGAGAGAGAACGGGAGAGAGGCAGAGAAAGAAAGAGGGGGAGAAAAAGAGGAAGGCGGGGAGAGAGAGAGAGAGAATGAATGAATCTGCTAGCTTTCTCTGCTATTTTTGTCCCGTTGAGGCCCCAGCTCACTGGGTGGTGCCTGCCTCCACTGAGGGGGGCTCTTTCCCACTCAGACCACGGGATTCACAGGCCAATCTCCTCCAGTGACACCCTTCCAGACACACCAGAAACAATGCTTTACCAGCTGTCTAGGCATTCTTTAATCCAGTCAAATTGACACCTAAAATTAACCATCACAAGGTATGATCATCAAGATGATGATAACAATTGAGGTCTTTTTCTACAAAATTTGCCATATTTCCTCAAATCCTGACTCATTCCACTGGCTCAGACCCTTCCGGTCCCCTGTGGTCCAACACTCCGTTTGTCAGCCTCCACGTTCAAAGCAAGGATATCGTCCTCAAGTCTTTTCATGGCTTGAATGCCAATAATAGGTATTAACCAACAAGAGAGACAGTAGTTCTCTGTTCTTTTCCAAAGAAGACAGAATAATGGCTAGCAAACATATAAAAAAAATGCTCAACATCTCTAATCATCAGGGAAATGCAAATCAAAACCACAATGAGATATCACTTATCTCCAGTGAGAATAGCCTTTATCAATAAGTCCCAAAACAAGAAATGTTGGCATGGATGTGGAGAGATAGGAACACTCATATACTACTGGTGGGACTGCAAACTAGTACAACTTCTGTGGAAAGCAATATGGAGATATGTCAGAGAGATACAAATAAAACTACCATTTGATCCAGCAATCCTATTACTGGGCATCTACTCAAAAGAACAAAAGACATTCTATAAAAAAGACATCTGCACTCAAATGTTTATAGCAGCACAATTCACAATTGCAAAGATGTGAAAATGACCCAAGTGCCCATCAATACATGAGTGGATTAGTAAAATGTGGTATATATACACCATGGAGTTCTACTCAGCTACAAAAAACAATGGGATACAGTACCTCTTTTATTTTGCTGGATAGAGCTGGAACTCATTCTACTAAGTGAAGTATCTCAAAAATGGAAAAACTAGCACCACATGTACTCACCATCAAATTGGTATTAACTGATCAACATTTAAGTGCATATATAGTAATAACATTCATCGGTGTCTGGCAGATGGCAGGGACGAAGGGATGGGTATATACACACATAATGGATGAAGTGTGCACAGTCTAGGGGATGGACATGCTTGAAGCTCTGACTTGGGTGGGGCAAGGGCAATATTCGTAACCTAAACATTTGTACTTTTGTAATATGCTGAAATAAAAAAATTAAAAAAATAGGAGCCTGTTCTCTGTTCTTAAGCTAAAAAAAAAAAAAAAGAAAAAAAGGAATCCTAGTGTTCTCTTCTAGATGCTCTAATTTGAGGTATGATTATCTACTGGCTATTTTGGTTCTTCTTTGTGGAGGTGAGTGCTGGATGCCTCTGGTCAGCCGTCTTGAAGCCCCTTTGGTTACTTATTTTCTTTCGGCTTCAATGTCTTCAACTAGACATTGAGGCTAATGCTACCATAGTAAAGATTGCTATGGGAATGTGATGGCGTGATGTGTGGAAAGCACTTGGCACAAGCCCTGATGTTTGGTAAACACTCAATAAATGGTTACTATTGTTATGATTCTGGGAATTTTATAAGTAGCAACTTTTGGGTATAAGCCTATTTCCCACTGTGAGTACAGGAGAGTTCAGCAGCACTTTTTGGCAACAGAGAATGAAAAAGAGCTGTGCTGTGCTTCACTACTCGTTGCTGAGGTATTTATAAACCTGCCCCTTCACTTCTCCCAGGCTTCCCTTTCCTCTGGCAGAAGGGCACAGACGTGGGATCGCTAACTGGAAAATCAATCCAGCAACAGGAACAAGCGCTGGCTGCAGCCGTGCCCGGATCCAGAGAGGGGAGAAGCTACTCAGGGAGCTCTTGATCTTTTGCTCAGGGGGAATTATATCTGGGAAATTATAAGAGGGTGACTTATTTATGTTTAGGTTAATGATGTAATGCTTAGGGATTTCTTGAAATGCTTTCTCTGCAGATACATCCTCACCTCAGTTTGTAATCACCTTTCTGGAATCTTAATTGTATTCAGCAGAAACATAACCCTTTGCACTCCATAAATATTAACTCATTAATCCACTTATAAAACAAGAGTTTTTTTTGACCCAGTCTTGGCAGCCCAACTCTCCAATCTCCGTAACAGCTAGTCACAGAGCCAAGGGACCCACTTGATTAACTTTATTAACACACTGTTTTAAGGCTGGATTTGCAGATGTAGGAAGACAATGCTGTCAAACCCAGCTCACTTCAACTGACCACCCATTGGGGGCTTCCTGCCTTTGCTTTTGTAATAGTATCTGCAGACCTCTTCATCTGCTAACTCTGCAGGAGAGGGTATCACTGTGTGATGCAGAGCATCCTGGACTTGGATTCCATAGCCCAGTAGATTTTAGAAAGAAAAAATAGTTTTCTATGTGAGGACATAGAAAAGTCCCTACTATCTTTTGTCACCATCATTTCATAAAAAGGAAGGAAATTTTAACTGAACAAAATGAAAATAGTCTTGGGGTAGAGGACACCTTTCAAAATGGAATACATTCAGCTTCATAGAAACCTACATGGTATTTTTCACTATCTGCGTCCAAAAAGTGCAAACTTCCTCAGGGACTGGGCCTGAGACGTTGTCCAGAAGTGGCTTGTCAGGGGAGGCCCAAGCCTGATACTTACTTAGCTCCAAAAAGGCAGGGCCAGGACAGTTTTATTTATCCCTATACCCTGTGCTTACTGTAATGCTTAACACATATTAGGGACTCAATAAACGTTTGTTGAATACAGTAACTAATATAATTATCTGGCTATGATAACGTTTGGCCAAGTCACAGCATTGCTGGGGCTCAGGTCTGTACAGTTAGATCCATGCAATCCGGTCTCTGCTATTGGAAAGTCAGATTAAATGTCTTCCAAGGTTCCTGGCATTTAATCAAACAAACAAACGAAATCTAGGATTGGAATGCAATAGTAGGGTGTTTTTGGTTCCTTTTCTTTTTTTTAGGATAATTTAACTTTTTGGGCCATGATGACTTTTTCAGAGGTTTGTTGCAGTGTTTACTTCCCGAATGATGGTGTTGATTCTTTATCAGTAAACTCTACTTGTCAGGAGCCCCAGCTGAGGAAGGGACCCTTGATGACTGAGTTATCATTATTATTATTTCATTTCAAAGTATTAGGGGAGTACATATAATTTTTTTAATGGATACTTTTTATAATGCTTAAGTCATGGCTTTACTGTGCCCATCACCCAAACAGTGTTCATGGTACCCACTCCTCCCCTCCGCCCCCTCCCCCTTCTTGATTTCCTGTGACCTTTACCTCTCTTTGTTGAGTTATTATTTTTAAGACTCAGTGTTGGGGGATGAGGGAAACTTGCTATAATTTTTATTCAGAGGCCTAGAAATCAACCTTAAACAATAATGTTCTCTGGTTTTCTCTTTTCCTGGAGAACATTAAAAAAAAAAAGATCCATTTTACACATTTTGTTATTATTATTGTTATTTTAAAGCATGCCATGGTCACTACGTGTAATTGGGTTTAAAGGTTTGATAAATCTTTGATGAATAATACAACAGTCACCCCAGCTTATACATATTTCAAAGGCACTTAAATCCCAGGAGCGGCAGCAGGCAGAGGGTTGAATACACATTCTGTGTCTCTTTCCACTTTCCTACTCAATCCACTTCCTTCAGGGAAAAGCTTCTTTTTGTCACGATCAGCCAGAGGTGAGGAGGGAAGGAGAGATGGATTTTTCATTAAGAATAGAGGCTTTATATGGAATTTCTTCATCTGTCTGAACATCTGATAGGAGCAGGGCTTTGAAATGATCTCAGATAGGATTGTATATGAATTTTGATTTTGAATAATGCTGAGTTATGTGAACATCTTCTTGAATTATGGCAAATGTTTAACTGAAAAAGAATTCTTCAGACGACGTTAATATGGATTGTCTGCTTCCTAAAGCAATAACGATGGTCTGCATCCTGTGTGTCTCTGTGGGAAGATAGAGAATTCATTTTTCAACTAGGAAATTTCATATGAATTACAGAATTTTTTAAAATTAACATTTAACGACACTGTTTCTAGCTCAAACATGGCTAGAACATAAACATAACATGATTATGGTATCTTCAGCTTATTGTTTTCAGTGGAGGTGGTGTTTATTGAGACACTGACAAATCGAGAGTATTTTAAACAATGTGATCTGTCATATCTGGTGCTATTTATTTAAAATGGAGTGAGGCTCCCTGTCTGCTGAGAATGCCCGGCCTATGCTGTGTCACCCTGCTCCCAAGAGAAGTCTGGCTCTAATCTTGGTGGCTCTCACTTGGCTTGGTGCTAAAAGACTTGGGGACACATTGTTTCCCAAGCTGGGATGAACCTTTACTGCTGTCATCATGGACTCTGATCTGTAAGGGTGTTTGTGAATGGAGTTAGAAAGTCACCATGAGGCTTCCTTTTTCTTTGCTCTGCCTGCCTCCAACCCTCCTCTCCCCTCTATTGTTGGGGATTTGTGAGATGGTTTGTGAAGGTGAGTGTGAAGACTGGGTGCTCACTGTTGCTGCAGGGGCCATTGTGGGTAACAGAGGAGCTCTTTGATTCAGTTTTCAAGGTTGGCTGCACTATTTGTTAAGTTATGTGACCTCAAATGAATTACTTGGCTACTTTTAACCTCAATTTTATCATCTGTAAATTGGGGATAAACATATTTACTTCATAGGATGAAGATCAGGGTATCCTAATCAGAACTAGAATCACTTGTGTTTTCATTGCTCTGACAAATTCCTTTTCCCACATGTTTAAGCTAATCTTCAGTTGAAGGTTAACATGAAAAATGTGATTTGCAGGCTTTTTGAAGCCCTGCCCTTGTGGACTGCATGCTAGAATTAAGACAACACAGCAGGAGGGTGGAGTTTCAAAAATGCCCATGTGTAAGTTACCCTAATTTCACTTAAAGTCTTCGCAAGCAATCTAGGGTTTGGAGAAACCTCTTCTTTGCTAAAGATTCCCACATTCGACCCACCCTAAAGCAGCTGATCCTCTAGATATGTATCAGTCATCTGTGACCTTAAGGGCATCTCGATTTAGGTTAGGTAGGAGAATGTAGACTTGCAGCAGTAAGTTGTTGAAAAGCAAGAAAACATTTTTCAAGCAGGTTGCCAAAGCCGTGGATATTCTACTGCATTTTTCCATATTTCGGTTGGATCTTTCGTAGCATCAAACAATGACTTTAAAATGTCCTCTACTGAGAGCTCAATCAATTCCATCTGTAGTTCTTTAGGTGCCTTGGTGATATCAACTAGGTGAGGCTGAAATGCTAATTTGAGTGTGATGTCATGATTCTCAAAGTCAGTGAACTTGTATTCTCCAATTAATAGTTCTATAACAGCTGCATATTCTTCAAATGATTCACAGATAACATTCTGCTCATCGATGACCTTTGCTAACTGGGGAAAATGTTCACCTGAAATTCTCTTTTGAAGAAGAAGTGTTTTGAAAAAAAGATAGCTTTTTCTGGAAATGCTTGGATTTTTTGGCCACATATCTTTTTTTTTAGGGTTTTTTTATTTTTTTATTTTTTAATTGTAATTTACATATCATGTCTTTACTCCATTTTAAGTGTACAATTAAATGGTTATTAGTAAATTTACCAAGTTGTACAGCTATTCACATAAATCAGTTTTAGAGGATTTCCCACCCCCCATTGAGACCCCTATTACCCATCCCCAAATTGCCCACATATCTTATATAGACTTAGTTTTACCTTGCAAAGAAATATTCAAGTCATTTTGATTTGACATGATATCACACAGAAATGCTGCATTCCTATAGAAATCTGCTTTCAATAATTCACATTGCTGATACTCTTCTTCATAAAATTTAGCCATCTGTTCTCACAGAGATAAAATTTTGGCTAACACCTGTCCCTGAGATAGCAACTAGATAGCCATTCTAGTTTAGAATGGTACGGACAAATCCACACTGAATACCTCATCATTCAACTTTAGCATGTTGCAAAACTGATGATGCTGTGTTGCATTTGTATGAATATAGTTAACAATACTTATAACTTGTTCCAAAGTATTACTTAAAATAGTATCTTTAGCTCAGAGATTTTGCTGATAAAAGATACAATGAAAAGAAATGAGAGAATCTGGATCTGTTAATACTTTTTTTTTTTTTTAATCTGTGTAATAAACCTTTGTTTTCCTGTCATGGAAGGCGCACTGTCTGTACTCAAGTACCAAATTCAGTCCAACTTCCTGACATTTTTCTTGAAGGTTGTTGAAGATATCTATTCCCTGTGTTCTGTTCACAAGAGTCCCCAAAGCGAGTAACTCTCCATAGCAAAGAAAATCTTCTGTTATGACCTGAATAAAGTATAAAACCTACACCAAGTCAGTAGTATGTCGATTCATCCAAAGCAATTGAATAATAAATATTTTCCTTTTCAAGTATTGCATGAAGTTGTTCTGTTAAGGGTAATTCATGCTGGTGATCACTTATGGTTCTCCTTGAAAGGGGGAATTGTTTGTAGTTTGAAATGTTGTCGAGTTTAAGCATCCACAACTTTGACAATGCATTCTTTCACAATTTCTACACCACTGAACTGGCTTCCCTTTTCCCCAAGTATATAAGCTACTTTACAAGTTGCTTCAGTGGCATTATTGCCAGGTCTTATTGCTGCTTGAAAGAATTATCTTTCTTTGCTTTTGCTTTTCATCTTTTAATTTCTGCAGTACAAACTTTTGTGCCTCTCCCTCTAATTTAAAATATTTGGGGTCCTTATGAGTGTTATAATGCTGATGAGCACGAATTTCTTTAATGTTGATATTGCAATATCACAAAGCAGCCAAATCATCTTATCTTTAGCAGAAATAAGATAATATTGCAATTCCCGATCCTCATTAAAAAAATCTGTTTTCTTCCTTGAGTGTTCTCTGGGACTTCTTTGACATGATGGGTTGTTAAGCAGTCAATTAAAAAATACTGTCAAGCTGTGCAACTATTCACAAATTCCACTTCAAACAGAAACACAGTGCAGCGTTGTCAAAAGCTGATAACAGACTGGCATATTTGACCCCTATAAACTCTCACCAACCAGCCTTGAGCAGTAGTGGTGTCAGTCAGGCGGGGAAGTTAGAACTAAAAGATGAGGGTAGCAGCTATCAATTTAGCAATTTAGTTTATTGCTTACTAATGTTCACATTGTGCTCGTCAACTGAGGGGATTATTTTGTTGAAACTTACTTTATTCTTTGGTATTTCAAATATGTTCGTTTTAAAAATAAAATAAAAGATGAACAAAAAAGTATTAATAAAAATGAAAGGATTTGTTTTGTAAAATTTGGATTCATTCAAAAGGCTGCACTTAAGAACCTCAAAACTCTACCTTTAGTCCCTGGTGGAAAAAGAAAAGGAAAGAAAAAAAAAAAAAGAAAAAAAAAGGCCACAGTTTCCCCGCCCCTGGAATAGACCACAGGAAATGCAGTCGAGAAAATGCCATTCTTATCACTGTGTAGGCACAGTCAGGTCACTGGCTTCGCCGCCTCCCTGCCTGCTCCTTCACCACGGGTTGCAACCTCCTCACCCTCCTCTGCCACATGTTCCTGCTGAGCACCAAGAAAGTCCTGAAAGGCTGAAGC